>CABHPQ010169019.1:9818-67249 GCA_902168405.1 Peromyscus aztecus | reverse complement strand
GGTCCGCTCCCATGTCCAAAGGCACACTGCTTTGCCCCATTCAGGTCTGTTCAGAATCTCCTTCAAAGAGCCTCTCTTCAGCCTTGTCATTCAAAACAACACATCTGCAAACCACGCTGTACTCTCCTTACCCGACGCCACCCCATTCTCCAAAGCTATTATCAACTGTGTGAGACCACCTATCTGTTCACTGGCATCCACACTATACTGTAAGTTCCACAATGGTGGGGCTTTGCTGGTTCTGTGCACTACTGCAGTCAACCTTGGGGTCTTTGACAGGTGTAGGCTCTCATATTTATTCAATGTTCGGATTCATTTTCCTATTGTTAATCATTTAAGAAAAAGCTGGAGAAAATTTGGTATTGTTGCAGAACACACTAAGCATCATACATATAAATAGTATATCCTTGCCAGTTGTGGATTGTTAAATTAGAAAAAGAAGTAAGTGGCACATGCATGCCCAGAGAAAGCTTAGAGCAACCCCAAGTCAGACGGAGATGCTGTATTCCTGACAGGCATTGGCCCTGACGGCAATAATCCAATGCTCTCACACTTCAGAGGCCAATTTCCTTCTGGTGATTTCTCCCTATTCATCCTGAGTGGGCAGAATCACATAAGTCATGGTGATTTAGATTCAGTCAATCAGTTTTCTGTCAGCAGGACAACTCCAGTGGGCCCATGAAGTGCAGTTTTCACGCTTGGAGTTCCATTCACTGTTGGACAATTATGGGAAAGAGACCCAGCATGCCGACCCTGGAGACCACAAACAACCTTCCCAAAGGATGCTGAGGACACACAGATCTAAGAAAACTCACACCAGAGCAGTCTCGTTTATGAGGAACAACGTCAGTATGTGCTCCTGTGGGTCAAGTCTTAAGTGGCTGTGTCTTCTCTCATTAGCCTTATGTGAGGACAGCCACAAGAAGCTTTGTTATAAATGGATTTGGGGTGACCAGGTATTTCACAGAGCACAGCAGAAAGCTACAGAGGCCAAGGCACGTCCGATTTCTGCTTGGTAAGTGAAGAGAAGTGCCCCAGGCTAGGGTGACTTTGGGCAGCAGGCCCTCTTTCCTGCTTGGTGGGAATAAACTGCAGCAAATTTCCTGAGGGTACAGTGTGACCCAAAGTCATCAGGAGCCTGAAGAGTGATTATAACCTTTGACCTAGTGATTCCATTTCTAGGACTTTATCCTAAGGAAGTAATCAAAGATAAGGACAAAGATTTATGTACAAGGATGTTCAAAATCTGGAAGCAACTAAATGAACAAAAATAGAAAAGTGCCTAAATAAATAGTAGTAAGTCTTTGAATATAATTCATATATTACAATAAGTTTTTGTAAACAAGTCCCTGAAATAAAGGTTAATTTTTATCTGAAGTCATATATATGTGTGTGTGTGTGTGTGTATGTATATATGTGTGTGTGTGTGTGTGTGTGTGTGTGTATGTATGTGTGTGTGTGTATGTGTGTTTATATATGCTTACCAAAATATCTATAGTGATTATCTTTGGGTGATGGGATTAAAAACTTAAAGCTGATTAAATATTTTATCTTCATAATTTTCTACCACAAGTAGATCTTAATATGGAAGAGCTGTGTTGGTTTGATTATAAATGGACACATCATAGCATCAGCAGAAGATCAGGGCTCAGAAATCCCACTTGGGTTCAAAGGGGTTTGATAAATGTGTAACTGTATCAATGTCACTAAAATCCTCTTTTTAGTAGGCATAGAGTTTTTATCAAAATTCAGTCTTAAAGAATACACACCAGCACCCAGTTGAGCCACCAGGCACAAGCCCCCGTCATTCTTATTTAATCTGATGAATATGGTAGGTCTCCACCTGGGATCATTACGGTCATAAAGAACAAGCTACTCAGAGGGCTCAAGGTTCAGCACAGAAAGCTCTGTCTGTATTTCTGTTATTTGGTTCATGGAACTATAAAAGTCTGGTGAGTCAACAGAGAGGATCCAAACACAGAGGTCAATGCTGGGCTACTGATCTTGCTGACCCTACCCCAGAGCCAAGAATTGCAGTGTGTAGCCTTCTCCTCCTACACTCAAACCATCAGCAAGCAGCTCCTCCTGCTCGATTCTTTAACAACTCTGTTTTGAATAGGTAATGGCTCTTCCGGTGCCCACACACTAAATTAGCATGTCATTTCATGACTTTTCTTTACAGTAAGGCCTTTCATGTATCTGTAACAGTACCGAGCTTGTTAGTGCTAATTCACATTAATTAGATGATACCCCCTTTGAAATCAAGACTGTGATCCCTGAAAGTCATAAGGTCTAGAGTGGATGTGGAAGCCAGTTTATACACATCTGGTGTCTTAATAGGTCACTGTTTCAGGGAACAGGCAAACCATTCCAAGCCTTGCTCAGTCACATTTTAGAAATGTCTTCAGACACAGGGAAAGGTTAGGAAACTGTCAGTACTACCCTCTGTCTTTTTAATTCCCCATCTATAAGCTACCGAATCTGCTGGTTCCAACACCCTTGGCAGGCTGGGGGCAGTGAAGTGCCTGTTAGCCTGTGCAAGGACCAAGACTCAAATTCTAGCACTACAGAAAAAGAAAACAAACACAAAGTCTAAATGGCTCTCTGTGTGTGGCTATCCCATAGCGCCAGTCCTGAAACAAGGCTTTCTGGGAGATGCTTCCAGATCTCTTGAAACCAGATAGCAGTTCACCAGGGTGCTAATGTCCTCTTTCTCCTGAGCCCTTAGGAGACCATGTATCCCAGCCTTCCTGCTTGGAGGAGGGGGCATGTGACCTCTCATCTACAATGGTAGACACCATCATTAAAGATGGATTCTGGGTAAGGTATGCTTGGTTGTGGGGCAGTGTGAAAACCTGTCCTTTGAGGAAAATTTGGTGTGGCAAGTTTTAATGCCAAGAAAGAAAGTCAAATTGTCCCCAGCTATTCCTCATTCTGGGACTGTTGCTGTGACATACAGCCACCTCTCTCTAAACTGTCCATGCTCGTCCCAAAGGGACAGCCTTCTTTTTAAATAGTTTCTTTTTTGAAAACTGTGTTAACTAATCTATGGTTCTTGTGGGGAGCATGTCAGCCCAAGTGGGATCACTTTGTTCCATATATATATATATATATATATATATATATATGTGTGTGTGTGTGTGTGTGTGTGTGTGTGTACATGTATACACAAACACTTATACGTACTAGATGTAATTTAAGGTGAATAAAAAGTAATAAGACTCCTTATGGCTTTTTTCCCCCTGACATCCTTAGTGTATGTAGTACCAGGCACAAGAAACTCTCCTTTGAGTTATTCATCAAGGGAGTCCAAGAGACTCTCAAAAGAATATAGGGTACTGCTGTTGCTTTGGGGTGCCTCCCACTAGTGAAAGTAAGCCACTATTGCAGAATACATCATGCACTTCAGATACAGGATCCAAGCTGGATCTGATTTGAGAGCTTCTTCCCTGAAGACTAGCTTTGGTAGTACCAGAAGGTTCTATGCATGCCTCCAAGGGAGGGAAGCAACCAATAGTCCTATCCAATTGTGGCTCCTATGAACCACAACAATTATGGTGGTATTGTGTTCCCCAAAATATTGTGTACCTTAATAAACTTATCTGGGGTCAGAGACAGAACAGCCACAATATTAAACATGAGGATAGGCAGTGGTAGCATACGCCTTTAATCCTAGCATTCCAGAGACAGAAATCCCTCTGGATCTCTGTGAGTTCAAGGCCACATTGGAAACCGCCAGGCGTGGTGACACACGCCTTTAATCCCAGTAAACCAGCCTTTAATCCCAGGGAGTGGTGGTAGAGAGCAGAAAGGTATATAAGGCGTGAAGAAACTCGAGGCATTTGGCCTGGGTAGGCATTTGGCCTGGAGAAGCATTTGGCCTGGTTAAGCATTCAGGCTTCTAGCAGCAGTTCAGCTGAGACCCATTCTGGATAAGGACTCAGAGGCCTCCAGTCTGAGGAAACAAGACCAGCTGAGGATCGGGCGAGGTGAGACAGCTGTGGCTTGTTCTGTCTCTCTGACCATCCAGTGTTCACCCCAATAACTGTCCTCAGGTTTGAATTTATTAATAAGACTCTTTAAGATTCCTGCTACAACAATGACCAGCATTGCAAGGTATGCCAAAGACACTTAGATTGGGGAGGTAACCAGCAACTGTCTAATTGGTCTTAATGCCCACTCACCAGGAGGGGTCAAGGCTGGAACTCGAAACCTAGTCAAATATCCGGTGCTAGTGAGGTCATGGAACTTTGAGGAGAACCTACCCCTGCCACTGTACTAAACCATCACAAGTCCTAACTGCATTCTAATACATATTCTTTTACCTAGAGATAAGTAGAGCTCTCACTCCTCACAAAAGACATTTCTCTTTGTACCCCACAGAGACAGACCACTGCAGAGAACCACAGCTGGTCAACTACAGAGAACAACAGATCAGGGGTGCCCAGCCCCGATGGTACATGTACAACCTAATTCATGTATCTAAGTCTCAGGAAACATGATGGGAGATGGGGGTGGGGTGGGCAGAGACTGTAAAAGACAGAGGCTGTGAGTCTGTGCTTCTAGAAACGACAGGGAAGCTTTTCCCATGATACCTCAACAATATGACTGCCTAAACAAGACCCAAACAAGTACAGCATCAAGAGACATGCTAACATGGAAGGGGTAAAAATCTCATGGGGCAAGGCCTGAGATGTACACAAAGAACAATAGGCATCTAAAGAATGCCAAGAACAGGGTAGTCTTCCCAAGGGATGAGCCCCTACATGGTTATGTGATGACAAGTGGTCAGGCCTGAAATCATATACATACAAGTAACACTAAATGGACTGAGCAAGGAGCAGGTTTTATAAATACATACATACACACACACACATATATATGTGTGTGTATCTATATGTAATGTATACATATACGTATGTGTATGTATCATATATTGTATACATACACACACATATGGAACAGTAACAGTTAAAGAAAAAAGAAGCCATGAATTTGAGACGGAGCAAGTAGGTGGGAAACATGTCAGGGATTAGAAGGAGGTAAGGGTAGGGGAGGAAATAATACAATTATATTTTAATTTGAAAAATTAAATAAAAAATTATATGTATGGGCTGGAGAGATGGTGCAGCAGTTAAGAGCACTGACTGACCTTCCAGAGATCCCGAGTTCAGTTCCCAGACCCTCATGGTAGCTCACAGCTGTCTGTAACTCCAGTCCCAGGGTAGCTGGCAGGCTCTTCTGGCTTCTACAAGCAGTAGGCCCACATGTGGTACACAGGCAGACATACAGATAAAATGCTTATGCACATAAAAAGAAGTAATTAAAAACATGTGTATGTGTGTGCTTGTGAGTGGGTGTGTGCACATGTGGACAGTGGGGGTGTGCACATGTGGACAGGTGCCCTGAGGCCAGAGATGTCCCACTGGAGCAGCAGTTCCTGATGCAGGTGCTGGAGACCAAAGTCAGCTCCTCCGGAAGAGCAGTGTATCCTCTTAACTACTATGCCATATCGCCATCCCATGACAGAGTTTTTAAAAGTCTATATGTATCTCTTAGATGACGATGTACACATAATATAAAACTTTCGACTAAAGCAGAAATCCATTTTAGGATCAGCATGAACTTAAACCATTTAATTGATGAACCTCAGCGGTTAATGTCTGTTTTAAATGATATTGAATAGTTTCAAATATCCTGTCACTTTTCAACAAGAAGAAGTTAAATTGTTTCTATTTTTTCCTTGGGAAAAGATAGTCTCTCAAACACTGAACTTTCCATTCTTAACTTTTTATGAAAAGAGAAACCATTTTTAACCACTATGTTTTAATAACTTCCAACGTGTTTGAGTCCTGTAGGTTTAGTTTACAACTAACAGAGATTACTAATGGTCTCTAAACTTGCAAATCATTTCCTGAAGGGAAATACACTGTATGTTATCAACTTTAAAAGATACAATGCCTTTTTTCCTTTGAAAGTTTCCAGTTCAGTGGGAGAGCTGGAGACTCCAATGAGCAACAGCAGCACACTACCTTACGAAGTGGCTCTCGAGGGGCTTCCAGAGAACTGAAACGGTTGGGAAATGCTCCTTAGAGAAGGTGACATTTGAGATTTTTCAGGATTTGAAGATGTAGGTGTAGTGGGTAGCTGTTCCAGTTTTGACCTGGAAGTACTACCCCCAGTGAGGCTTCCGGTAACTATCACACCTACATATGGCCTGCCCCGGAGGCAGGGCCGAGATGGGAGCCCTTAAGACCAGCGATCCGGATGTGCTGCTCTCTTGGTTCCTGGTGATCCTGGATGCTGGATGGTAGACCGAGCAGAGTTCTCCAGAGAACACCGCTGGACTGCACTTCACCTCTCCTGGATCCTGTAACCAACCCCTTTACTGGCTGTAAGTTACCCCAAAATAAACCTCCCTTTTAACTAAGTGGAGTTGCCTTAATAAATCCCCCATTGTGTGGGGAAGGGAAGGAAGAGAGGTGGTAGGAAAAGCCTTTCTGGACTTTTTGACTAGAAAATTTCCTAGTAAATTCTTTTATACAGCAAAATCTTGTTTCGTTTAAAAAAAAAAAAGAATCAATTGTGCAGACAGATAAATATGGTAGTCATTCTGTGGAGCCTTCACCTTGGCCCTAGAGACCATTAGGACAAAATCCAGGCAATACTCTAGGATGACTTGGGCCCAGCCAGCAGATGGAAACCATCACCCCAGTGACTGGATGCCAGCACCCCTGTGAAAAATGAGCAGAGGATCACAGGTCCATCACAGAACATGATGGCTAATGCCACTGGGGATGTTGTCAAGTGAACTGTAAGACTTTCAGAAACTCTTCTCCCTCTATAGTTGTTTATTATTGAGAGTGAGAAAAATAGAATCTTAGGTTTGGAAAAGGAGTTGGCCTACAAAAGGATAGCAAGTGAAAGCTAGCTATTGAGAGCTGCATGAGACATGGAAGAAACAGAAAAAAAAAACAAAACAGTATTCTTTTCTTACTGAGTGATCAGAATGTGTAAACGTTGTTAGTGACAAAGACTAAGAACAGGGTGTTCTGTTCTGTGTCGATAAAGCCAACCCTGAAAACATGCCCAAATCTGTAAGTTCAGGTCCTCTGAGGCTATTTGATACCAACATTAAATCAGGTGTGTGTGTGGGGGGGGGGACTAGAAAAAACCCTCTGTTTAGATTATTCCTCCCTAACTTACCCTTTAAAAATCTGTAAAACTCCATGCACAGGCTCCATGTTGAACACTTGGCTCCTAGCTGGGGGCATTGTTTTAGGAGGCTGAGGAATGTTAAAGACATGGGACCTAGGCTGCCAGGACTAGGCCTTGAAGACGGATTTGCTACCTTGGGCTATGTCCCAGTGTGTCTGCTTTCCCACATACTACATGTATTCCCTTCCAGGATAGGCTACACCTCTGAACTGGGATCCCAAACAACCCTCTCCCCTTCAACTGGCTTGTGCTAAGAAGTCAACAACATGCTGTCTGAATATCTGCATCTATGGTGTCCTAAAAGCTGCTGAAGTTCTCCATACAGCAAGTTGAAGGTGAGGAAAGAGCGTAAATACAGAGCTGGGAAAGCAATCTAAAAGAGGCAAGGTTAAACACTGATGTTGGGAGACAGGGTCTCAGCTCTGAAGAACCTTTGGTACGTTTGGAACTTTTCTTCATCCCTCTGGGGGAATTCATTCCTGCCAAACCTCTCATAGGAGAAGTCAGAGACAAGTCAAAGGGAGATGGTATGTAAGGACTATTAGCTAAAAAGGAAAAAAAGAAGTCGATTTTCTTCTTACCATTAGGTAACAACAAAGTAATAATTACAAATTGCTTGTGTAGAAACTTTGGTAATTTTATTCATTGTTTTATTCTTAGTGCCTGGCCAACCTGGATTGTGAAAATTATTTATTAGATAACTGAAGGAATGAGTCTAGGGAAAACTATAGGTCATGCGCTTCTTATAGGATGTTTGAAAGTAATCCAAAGGCTAAAGAAAGCCACACCATACCTCCTTTGTATATCATGGGTAACAGATTTATTATCTTGAAACCTCTGTGTACAGAGAGCTCAATAAACATTTAGACACATGGGTTCATGGTCTAAATGTTGAAGACTCCAGGGAGGAAAACCCTTCCAATGATACATCATTTAATTTTGAACCAATTCACTTGTCCATATCTCTTTCCTTCCTTCTGATTTGAATGTGCCCCCCACCAAAACATGAGTATGTAAGATGAGAAACTGAAATCTGTCATTGATTTGTGACCCCCTCAATGAACTTTTGAGGATGCTGAGGATTGAACCTGCAATCTTGTGCATGCTAGACAAGTACCTTATCACTGAGCTACATCCTCAGCCCAATTCAATGAGTCCTTGACTCCAATGCTATACAAAAGCAAGTGAAGGCCATCAGCTCCCAGTATGCTTCAGGAAAAAGAACAATGAACAGATGTGAACCCTGAAAATACTGTGCCACTTTCAGGAGGCACCAAGAATCCGGGAAGCTCAGGCCTTACTTTGAGTCTAGTCAAAGAGATAGAAGGGGGATTCTATGAGAAAGGGGCATCAAGATCATGATTGGGAAACCTACAGAGACAACCAAACCAAACTAGTGGGAGCTCATAAACTTTAGACCAGCAGCTGTGGAGCCTCCATGGGACTGGACTAGGCCTTCGGCATAAGCGAGATAGTTGTGTAGCTTGATCTGCTTAAGGGGCTTCCCGGAAATAGGATCAGGATCCATTCCTGGTGCATGAGCTGGCATTTTGGAGCCCACTACCTATGGTGGGACACCTTGCACATGCTATATTGTCCTCCCATGGACATTTGTTTACAAATATACGTACATTATTGGCTTTGTTCTGCATATGAGGGAGATAATGCAGTTTTTTTTCTTTCTGAGAATGTATGACCTCACTTAATATTATATATTCTAAGTCCATTCATTTTCTTGCAAATTTTGTGATTACAATTTTCTTTAGAGCTGAATAGTATTCATATACACACATATCAAATTCTCATTACTCATACTCATTTGTTGACAAACTAGATGGATTGCAGTTATTTGCCACAGTGAATAAATGTTGGCTGTGCCGTTCCATGGGCTGGGGTTCCGGACTGAACGAAGTGAGAACCTGAGTTGAATGAAGAAATGAACCAGCATTTATCTTCCTTCACTTCCTGAGTGTGGATTTAATGTGATCAGCTGCTTCCACTCCTGCCACGCTACCTGACATGCCTTCCCCACCCTCATGAACTGTATGTCCTTGAACTATAAGGCAGAATAAGCCTTTCCTCTGTCAGGAAATGAAAAAAGTAATACAGGGATGCAGCTTCAACCCTCAGCACCCCCTACCCCACGTTCCTCTAATTTGTTACATGTAAACAAGATTTAAAGTCCCTTTTAAAATGCAGCAGGACTGACGTGGAATAAGATGCTGAAGACAGGTTGGGGAGGGGACAGAGGCAGGAAGGGGGTAGCTGAGGGGCAGCAACAGGAAGGAGGTAGCTATTGCACATACCATGAAGGAAGAGCTGCATGCATGAGCAGGAGGCTAAGACACCACCAGCTCTTAGTAGATGCTTTCGTTTGACCTGTTTTCAAGACTGCTGTATATACTGAGTTGGGACCAATACTGTTGCTGAACTCTTTAAACTAAAATAGCTTGTGTAGTTCTGTAAGCAGTCATGGGGGCGGGTAGGGTTGTTAAAAGGCTGTCTTAAGACCTCTAGACATTTCCCTTGGGTTCAGCCCCTCCAAAAGAGGTTTTCACCTGACCCATAGGATGGCATTACCGTGAAAGGTTTATGTTATTTTAACTGTGACTGTCCTCATCTCAATAACCACTCTTTGGTCTAGATAACTGCAGGGCAGAGGCAGTTGGAAGGAAGTCCTTGGTAACTTGGCAATACTCGAGGCTCCTAAGTTACGTCCCCCACCCTCAAGAATATCAGCTTGGAATTTCATTTGGTCCACAGGTTCCACTGTATCTTACTCGGTCACAGTGAATGTGGCACATGCAATTAATCCAACCAGTGAGCTCCTCCCCAGCCCTACTGTGTGGCTCTCCGGGAAGCTTCTATTATTATAGGAATAAAAAGAATGGAATGAGAAAAAAGAGAGGAACAGAACAGAAGGGGAAGAAGGTGGCGGAGCCCTTCTGGGTGGCCTCCTCGTAAGCGGCAATCTATACTTGCTCATATAAATACCACACTAAGTTAGCCAAATTCTCAAATCATATTTGTGCACTTAAAAATATCTTTATTTCCAAGTGTGGATGAAGCACAGATGGGGACATTCATTTTATAACAAAATGAGAAAATCAACACTAAAGCAAACATTTCTGTTAGTCCATAAAAACATTTTTACTTTAATTGATACCAAATAGCATAGATACGTCCAAAGCAAGAGCACATCAAAGAAGTGAACATGCTCTGTGCCGTGGAGTGTCTAGTGAGCACAGCTTAGAGGAAGGAGCTCACCACAGGCAGACAACTCTTCCCGATGGTTAGCATGTCAGTTAAAGCACAACTTCTCACTGCCAACACACAGTGACTTTTACCTGCATGTCTTCTCAGTATATTCCATCGGGATGGTACTCATTATTCAAGAGCAAAGTATTTCCATTAGAAATGTTAATAAGCCTGGCAGTGGTGGCGCATGCCTTTAATCCTAGCACTCAGGAGGCAGAGGCAGGAGGATCTCTGTGAGTTCAAGGCCAGCCTGGTCTACAGAGTGAGTTCCAGGACAGTCAGAGCTACACAGAGAAGTCTTGTCTTGAAAAACAAAAAACTAACAAATAAAAAGGTCTTTAGATGAGAGCTGGAGAGTTGGCTCAATGATGAAAAGCAATTGTTGCCCTTGCTGAGGACCCGGGTTCAATTCCCAGCACCCACATTGCAGCTCACAATCTTCTGTAACTCTAGACACTAGGCACATGTGGTGAACATACATACATGCATATATGCAGGCAAAACTTTTTAAAATTAAAAAGAAAAAAGACATGTTAATAAATCAGATCAAAAATGAAATAAAAAGCCACTCAATTCATGCAGGAAAACTACCACACTGTGAGCTCATTAAACACAAGGACCATGCCTCATTCACCTCAGATGATGACCCCACATGGGAAAATTCAATAACATTTTCCTCCCCAAGTAAGCTAACATTATTAGGAGAAAAAAAATGCTTCTGTTAAAACTATTGCTGATCCCCCGCCCCATACGGCTTGTTTGCCCCCAGGTTTCCTCTGAGATACCAGGCACCTCCCAGCTTTCAGGATCAGAGCATGCCAGTCATAAGGGCTTTTTTCAAAATGTAAAGAAGAGTTGCTCAGAGCTAGAGGCAACTGAAGCTCAACCAGGGCGAGAGCTAGCACAATGCCTGGTGCACAGACGACATCAGTGACTGTTTGTTGGATAAGCAGATGGTTTAGCATGAACTCAGAAAGCACTGGGTTTCCAGACCCGATCTTCTATAGCATGATGGAAGGCACCAGGCCAGTTTTTCAGCAATGAACTGAAAGGGACTCAGCATCAGGACCCATTTCCATCATCTCTGATCCAAATAAAAGGATAGTGAAAACACTACAAACCTCGTTAGAATGTCATCACATTGCTACCTGAAGGTACCTCCACCTTCGCCAATCACAGCGGGAGCCAGAACTTCTGGATGCCTGAAATACTCCATCACTTTCAGATGCCTAGAGCAGGCAAAGTACAAGCAAGGAATGGAGAACGACAGATTGCAAAGTCTTCCAGGTTTTTCCTGCTAGTAAAAGTGTGAAGCTGTTCTGTCTGGTCAAGTGAGCGTGTTCTGCTGTTAGAAACAGCAGTGAATTAACCGTCAACCTAAAAAATCTGACAGATTCTACACTGCTGAACAGACTCCTTCAGTTCCCAGCTGATGTATTAAGAGGAAGACCTGTGTCTAATGCAGAAGAGCCACAGGCTTGTGTCTCTGGCATTCTGGAAACTCAAGAGCTCCATACATGCATGCACTCAAGCTGCTCACGTCTTCCCAACCTCCAGGCCCCTTCTGCCCTGCTCACTGTTGCTTTCTTGCTTACCCAGCCCCACACATGCATCTTCTTTGCTACTCCATGAAGCAATCTCAGAAGTTATTTACAAGAAAGAGCTGGTCCTAAGCTCAGTGTGGTAGCACGCGCTTGTAACCTCAGCAAATGAAAAGGTGAGGACAGCCTGGGGTACATAGTAAGACCCTGTCTCAGAAAACTGGGAGGAGGGTCTGGGAAAATGGTCTAGCTCTGAAGTGCCCTGGGCAGTGTCCTTGCTTTCCTGACAGGCACAGACAGGGTGATTAAAGAGGTCCCCCTAGCCCCATTGTCTACAATTTCATATATCTTACCATTTGTCACTGTGACAAGTCAAATTCCTTTCCTGAAGGTCTGGTGGTGATTTGCAGATGAGTAGCAAAAACTTAAAAAAACACCACACACACAGACACAGACACACACACACACACACACACACACACACACACACACACACACAGAGACAGAGACGGAGAGACAGAGAGACAGAGAGAGCCAGAGAAGTACATTTTTATGTTAATAAAAATTTTATTATTTTCTTCTTTCTGGGTCAGATTAGTAATAGCAAGTATTAAAGTACTTTTTAAAAAACATGGTTGTCCTGTAATTCACCATGTATATCAGGCTAGCCTCAAACTCATGAAGAGTCACCTCTGCCTCCCTAGTACTGGGATTAAAGGTGTGTGCCTCCATACCTGGCAAGTATTAAAGTTTTCAGAAAAATGTATGAGAGAAATGTTTAAATTTTTTTATGCACTAACATTTTTGGCAAATCAGACAAAACTATTATGTGTTATTAATTTTTAAAGTACACTCCAGTAAAGACAGCTTTTAGAGCATCATTCTTTGTGAATCCCACTATAATATTATTTATGTCTGGATGGAAGATGTTCTCTGCCTAACAAAGAGGGACTGCTATCCTTTCCCTCCTGTGAGTCTCTTAGTCTCTCTCTGTAACACTATTGACCATGGGTGGAAAAAAAGGGAGTGGAGGAGAGAGAGGAAGGAATGAAAGGCAGGAGGGAAGCCCCTCCCACATCCTCCTCCTCTTTTCCTGGTCAGGCATTTTATGAGTTACTATAAAGGGGGAAGTGACTATGTGGCTCTTTTCAAGTTTGGGGAAAAGATTTTTCTCTGAGTTCTCCTGTGATTGAGTTACTTATAAAATGTCCCCAGGGTTTAGAGAGTTAGGTAGAGTCAGTGTATAGTAAGTTAGCAGATTGTAAGGGAAATACAGGTGAGAAGTAGGTTATTTCCTGAACTGCTCCACTGGTAACTGCGTGCTACACATGGTGTGCACTTACTTTGAGATCCTTTTATAAAGGCAGCAGTTTTTAATACTTTGTTCTAATACAAGAAGAAAGGAAAGTTCTTAGTAACAAAAAGAACCCAATTATTTTCGGCTTAAACAAATATCAAACATTTCTGAGCTATAAAGTTTTCCTTCTGATGTGGTGTGTGTATGTGTATATGTGTATTCAAGGAAAAATCTTTCTGTAATTTCACACTTTCCCTATTAGGAAGAATCTGGAAAAGTTTAACACCAATTTTCATCTTTGGAAAAATCCAACCAAAAGTATTTAATCCCAAGAGTGTT
This sequence comes from Peromyscus aztecus, assembly GCA_902168405.1. Lineage (NCBI taxonomy): Eukaryota > Metazoa > Chordata > Mammalia > Rodentia > Cricetidae > Peromyscus > Peromyscus aztecus. The sequence continues at coordinate 53,596 of CABHPQ010169019.1, read as the reverse complement.
TGCATTGTGTTGCATTAACTTTATTCTTCTTAGTCTGTCCAACCCTGGAGAGCACCACAACCTATTCAACTGCCCTAATGTAGTAATGTAATCAGAGGCCCAGAGAACAGAAAGACCCCCTAAGATGTTCTTTCAGCCCCTTTGGAATATCTTGTGCCTGTGCTCCACTTTAGAGACCAACTCCTCAACAATGAACTGTACTCACTCTGACTTCACTAATCCATAAACAACATGGTCTAAATGGAATCCGGTAGCTGTACTTGGAAAACTTCAGCACTATGATAGGTCTGTACAATTTATAACTTTGGAACATACTGAGGTGAAACATATGTGCATCTATACGATGGTGACGGGTAGGTAAAGGCAGGTCAATGGAGAAATAATAAGGCTTTGCAAGGAATGGGGCTGACATGACTGGAAGTAAGTAAGCAAAAAGAAATAAATCTTAATTGATACTTTGCATGAAAATTAACTAAATGGGAAATAGATTTGAGTATAAAAGTTAAAACTAAATTTAAAGAAAAAACTACAAGCCTTTTTGAGCCTTTATGTTAGGCAAAAAATATTTTAGATATGACACCAAATTCATATTCTGTCTAAAAATAATAAATAGGTTATCACTGAAGTTTAAAACGTTTGACTGGTAAAAAGAATTGAAAGAACAAAATGACAAACACAACCTGAAAGAAAATATTTGAAAAACAATGCCAGATAAAGTATTGGTATCCACAAATTAGAAATAATTCTCAAAACAAATTATAAATAATTCTCAAAATTCAATAATAAGAGAACAACCATAAAGGGAAATAAGACGTGAACACACATGCTAGTTTAAAGCGTGTGCCAGTGCAAATAAATACGTGAAAAGAGACTCATCATCATCAGTTACTATGGAAACACATACTAAAACAATAATGAGATACTACTAGATACACCAACAAGAATGTTACAAAACAAAACCAAAAACCCTGATGATGCTAGATGCTGGTAAGCCATTCAGAACTGGAACCATCACAGAGATGGACACTGACACTTTGGAGCTATCTGGCAGGTAAGAGACCCTGCCTAAAAAAAAATCAGTCAACCAATTGATAGATCAGTAAAGGTGAATAAGAAATAAGGAATGAAATCTGAGGTTGTCTTCTGATCACCATAAGTGTGCCTGAATATGTACATGTGCACTCCTGCACACACAAAAGTATGCACACACACAAATATGTAGACATATATAGTAATAACAATACAGAAGAAATATACCACAAAATAGAAAGAGATTTTTTCTAAGAAATTGGAATGATAGGGACTTTAATTTTTTAATGATTTATCTATAATAATAATGAAGTCTGAATTGCTTTCATAACATAACACATGCCAAACTAAAAGACATGCATGCATTTTTCAAAAAAAGCAAAAAATTTGAATTATGGGTTTTAGCAATAATTTGACACAGAAGCCTGAGTTTGAGTTTAGGGTCAGATTTGAGAGTGAGGATGGGAGCGTCCCCTCATAGGCTAGCATTTGCATGTCATTTCTGAAGCCCAGCCCAGCAGCACATTATAGAGACATCTGGGCTTGCCAATCAGTAAGTGCTGCCAAGTTTACAAGGACGTTCTTCAGTGCCAGTGTAATAATGGCACATGTTATATGAAAATCATTATATGTAGATTAAAAGAAAGCTAAAGAGGGACTACATTTTAGAAGTTAATGAATGAAAACAAGTTCATTTTTATTTCAGAGCAAATCAAATGTGGGAGTATAACAGTAAAGAAGATATAATGCATTAAAATACCACATTAATCATTAAAAGTTATCTATGAAAAATTTAATTTATTTGACATCATTAAATCCTAACAATGTAGTGAAGGACTGGAAACTAAAAATATGAAAGAATGTTCTATACAGCAAACGAAAAATGCAAACCTGTGTGAGACACACTATAATCATGGTTCATACAAGGCTCAGCCTCTAGAAGTCTGCAGCCTTACACTTCACACTGAAGGCTGTCTTTTCACAGAAAAATGTCTCCTCATTGTAAAGCTGCATACTCACTGTAGGCCAGAGAATGCATCCTATCCAAAGTAGGCTGAGGGAAAAGATCTGTGATAAACATGACAACAAGCCAGCAGGAGAATGTCACAGTCCAAGCAAACCCTGGGAAATACAGATCTTGGATATTTTCTTGGAACATTACACCTTACTGTAAGCCAGAATATAGAAATTTTATGAAGATTGTATTCAGTGAAAATAAAATGATTTTTGCCATGGATTTTTGAAAAGTGCTGGCTAACATTAGGCTGTAAATGTAATACTTTTTGAAAATTAATTGGAAACATAAATTGACTCTAGAAGAGCCACATGGTTCCCAGAATTTTCCTTAATAAGAACAGTATGTGGAGGAGGTACTTCTGAAAAGAAAAAAATGAATACAAATCTAGAAAAGCAGTATTTTCTGATTTACTAAGTTATTTGCTGGCACCCACTGGAGTCTGTATCTGTGCCATAGGCAAATCCTTTCGTTAACTGAAGAGGATTATACAGAGCAGCCGTCTCTATGGATGACTTTGCCTTACCTTGGCTCAGCATGAACTGTAAAGGCAGTAGCATTTTCTCAGATATTTTTCAGATTGATAATTGGGCTCCTGTATATTATTTTACAGATGTTCAAATGTTCACAGAAGGGCTCGTTTTCAATCACTCTCACTGTAACAGTCTGGTTTTGATGAAGAGTAGATTTGCAACGAGAGTTTTGCATAGCAATCAAGCCTCTGTCTGATGTCTGTGAGCCTTCCTGTTAGGAATTCACTGTATGCACAATAGGATGGAGGGAAAATCACAGAAACACACACAGAGTGTATGTTACAAGTGTAATTACAAGAGTATTGGGTAAGGATAAGAAGAACAAGGTAATAACACACACACACACACACACACACACACACACACACACACACACACACACACCCCATTCTCTCCATGCATCCACATACACATGTGCAAATGCACCCCCACACACCATTTTAATGCTAAGGGAAATCTTTCTATAGATTCTCAATGTAATTTGATTGAAATTCAACTCTTTTTCCCTCTATACCTCAACTTTGTTACCTCAACTTCATAAGAAGGGGTTCCTTCAAACCAATTTAATTTCCTACAATGCAATAAAGTAAAATATGAAATAAAATGATCTCTGATGCTATAGTTTCATTATGAGAGCTTTACTAGCTCTTGAGAAGTATATATATGCATATATATACAGAAATATATTGGCTGCTTTGGCCCAGGATCTGGCTGAAAATGTCTGTGAGGGTTTGAAGCTGCAGGATGATAAAACACCTCTGTTCCTCAGGTCTCCTAACTTCTCTGTTACCTCAGTCATATGGGCCCTCCCATCTCCTGGCAGTGGCAGGTTCATGGTCCCCTACATTGTCAGTGAGTGTCCTTGTTTAGTCTGAAATCTTAATAATTGTTGAGAAGAGCTCTATCAGCAATGAAATGAGAACTGACCTTGAAAAACTCTGTTTTTCAAGTTGCTGGTATAAAATCTTTTGTGACCTAGACCAAACCCTTGCTGAATTAGACAACTGCACAAGTTTTAGCTGTTTACTCGCTTTCCTAGTTGGTAAGTGGGGTGTAGAAAACCATGGGGACTATTTAATCTATAAATTGGCTCCCAGACATATGCTCTGCGTATTTTCATAAAGCCTTTTATTATGTGGTTCTGAAGCAGCATATCCATGCCAGATGGGTGGACTGGAATATAAAGCACATCTTAGAAGAAGCTATTATTGGGTCAGTAATATGCTAATTGAAAGGGCTCACACAACCATCTGTGAGACCCCAGTGGCAAAGGCTTACTTCCAGACCCTCAGTGTGGCTGCACCCTATATTACCTGCTATGGATTTATGAGTGCCTGAGAAATGACCATTGTCGGTATTGGGGAAGGAGCGGCAAATCTGCTGGGTTCCCAATGCATTTTAGGCTGGATAGGGGTTTGCAATCACTGCCTGGCTTGGTAGACTTAGTTTTAATGGCCAGATTTCTGTAACAATTCTCTGTCAGTTACATCACTATCTTGCTACATTTATAGATACACCACCCATGAGCCCAGCAAAACGGCATTTAAATTAGGAGATGAAATGTATGGTGTGACCCACCAGGAGAGTGATTTGTACACCCAAGTGCCTAAGTTGAGGGCATTGTAAGAACAGCCTTGGGTGAGGACAAAGGCAACAAATGACCCACACTGTAAATGCCTCTGTGCACGTGGGACAGGGCTAGTTTGGTGCTGGTCTCAGGAAACCCATAAACGGTTGCTTCCAACACTCACTTATTCATCACTGTGGTGCTGAGTCTGCTCTTCATCCAGCCCTATTTCAGGGCTTGCAGGCCCTTCATTTTATCATTTGCTATTGCTATGAATTTTATTTTTATATTTGTTCTCCTCTTCAGTATAACAACGTGGCACATAAATATGCCACTTTGTTAAGACAAGTGGAGGGACAAAAAGGCTCTGTCACGGAGATAAAGCACGTCTCAGGTATACTCAGGAGTCAAGAGCTGTTCTTATGGGTCAGAGTAAAACACCCACGCTCCGCTGGGCTGACAAAGCCATTCTGGACGGGGAAGCCTAGATGATTTTCTTCTCACTCTTTTATGGAAGCCCTAATTCCCCAGCCCAAATTCGGAAGTGTATAAAGTCACTGCTTTGGCCTCAAGAATTCAGTGCCACAGAATTCATTTCTATGTGGGTAACACATGGCTTCTCCTTAAAAAAAAAACTCAAATCACATGACAATCCGGGGCCCTCATTTCTATGGCTAAACTCAACTTAAGCTAAACAGCAAGGCAAGATCTTGTGTCTGACTCAGCTTGGTCCAATAAGCCATGCTCTTTAACTTTCTTGAATCAAGACGGAAGAGAAATGAACGCTAGACTTCTCTGAAGCTGGAATTTTAAGGCAAGATCCAATATCTAAATAAACAAAATACTATGTCCAGGAAGACATCCACAGAAGAGTTCTGGCTTCAGATAAATGCCCTCTAAGAAGACCTCACTTATTATCCCAGTCTCCCCTTTATTTGGTCCCGGCCCATTTTCCCCAGTAGAATGTTAGGATTTGATCCTGCTTCCCTCTACCCATGCAAATGTTACGTTCCTTCAGGCAGGGGCCAACAGGGGCCCTCCACCACTCCGCTGACCTTTCTCAGAGCAGCCGCCTAAATTTCCTTTAGGGAATCCATGCTTGCTATCAAAATGAGACCCCTGGTTTGTCACGGCTAGAGGGATAGGGGCTTTCTCCAGCTTCTGGTCATCTGGACATCATAAGCTAGAACAGTTGTGGGCCACAGGGACCTTTTCTGAAAGAAACCATCACTTCACCATTTGTAACCAAGGCAGCGTACGTGACTATCAACAAACACTATGATATCACGCATTAGCCAAGGGACTTCTTGTTAAATAAGGGAAGGTGGCTAGGGAACCACCTCAGTAAGACTTTACTTCAAAATGCTGGCGGCAGCCGCTGCTCGGATGGAAGCAAAGAAGGCACCACAAGGAGCCATCAAACGAAGCCCCATCAGTGAAGAGTGAAGTCAGAGGGATGGCTTCCAGCCAAAGGAACTCAGGAAGCAGATGGCAGCCAAATTAAAGTGTCATGATTAGGCTGGAGATCTCAGGTGGCTGTCAACTAGCAAATATAAATGCGTCAGGGGGACTCAGTGTTGAGAGAAGAACCCAGCCATGCACAACTCTAAATGATTGCTGTGGAACTCCACGCCTGTGTAAATAAAAATTAAGTCAAACAGGAAACAAAACTATAATAAGCATGTGAAACAAAATGTTTAGCTAATTACAAGGGAACATGGGGACTGGCACAGGAGCAGGATGCCACTGCGCTGAGCTTTACTGTGCTGAATACACAGAAGGCAATGAGCACACCACCGTCAGTATTCTCCCACGTTTGAATACTAATACATTGTATACATACAAAATAAATACAAGAAAGAAGAGGCTTTCTGAGGGCACACACCTGATATTTCAGTGGCAAAAGGAAACATTTGGGTCTTTCTTTATTATTTGTGCTTTTTAAAACTTGAATTTCCTTTCAAAATACTTTTTAAAAAAAGAATTGAGAAATATTCCAAAATGATGAAAATTTCGAAAAACATTTGCAAAGCACAGAATGTCTCTTATTTTTGCACACTGGCATGCTGATTACATGCACTGCATTTGATAAACAAAATATGTCACAATTAATTACAGACAGAGTGGAAGCTCTGTCCTTCACTGTCCAAAGTCCTTTGAGAAAAGGCTCGCCTTTGACTGTCTTCAAGAAGCACAGTTAGTGGAGAGCCCCCAGGGCAAGCCAGTGTACCACCCTCAGCTTCTGAGCCCTGGCCACGGTCCCCCAGAGTGCCAGCCAGTGGTTGAGAAGAGGAGAGAACTAGTCTTGTCCATTTCCTCCCAACCCAGACTCCCTCCTTCATTGTCCCCAGGGTTTCTCAACCCTGTGCTCAGAGCTATCCGCATGGAGGCTCTCCCTCCATCCCAGTCATGGCTTTGCTGTCCTGTCCCGGGGTCAGAACGACATCACAGGAGAACAGTCTCCCCTTTACCATCAAGACCCTAAGGAAGCTCTTGCACTTACAGTTCTATCCCAGCGCCGCTCTCTAGGGACGTGGGCAACACAGACCAAGGTCTTCGGGGGTCTCTATGCCACAAGCAACTCTTCTTCCTCTGAGGGCCTTTGCTCTCCACCTCCACCCTGGAAGTTATTGATCAAATTCCCTCATAGAGACGGTGGTGGAGGAAGTCTTAGAGCTTCCTCTTGCTCCTCGAACACCTTTTCCAGTTGTAACAAAGCGCCCTCAGTGATGCCGCACAGCTGGACTGACATCCTAAGGTACTGTCGCATGTGCCACAAGTCTGTTTGCCCACAGTGAGGCTATTAGGAGTCCAGAGTAGTTCTTGCTGCTCTTCTTTCCTTCTTGACAGCTCATAAGCTGTCCTGGCCCCAACACCCACCTCTGCTTCCTGAAGAACAAGAGTTGCCTTTGGTCTGCGGTAAACCTGTTACCTGAAATTTACAGCCAATAAGTCCCAGAGATTTTACCAGAACTAGGCTACAAATAAACAATGCTACTGCAATAAGCGTTCAGATAATACACCTGTCACCTGCCTCAGTGGACAACAGCAGGATAACAGCCTGCTGCTCTCATAGCAGTGTGAAAGCTCAACACCACTTCACAGAAAAGACATGAGCACCACAACTCCTCACTGTACCGAATTTCACGATGCCATCGCTTTGACAGCAACTCCTCTACTGGACTTCGTTACCTTTTGTTCTGTAATATAGTCTTTCACTTAGCGGCATTCCGTGAAATATAGCAGTGGTACTTGCTTTTCTAGCCCAGGGGACCTTGTGGGTAGGGACACTTTACTTATCAATGCAATTTGCATTTTGTTACTTGCAATTTACCATCGCACGGCAGATGATGTTTCTTAACAGACATGAAATTTGGCTTTAAAAGTGTAATTTGGGGCTGGCAAGATTGCTCTGTGGGTAAAGCACTTGCATAAGCCTGACAATTTGAATTTGATCACTGGGACCAATATACAGGTGGAAGGAGAGAACTGACTCAACAAGTTATTCCCTGACGTGGCACATGTACCATGCAACTGTGTATACACCCACACATCACACAAACACACAAACTTGTCATATGCACACAAGTATATACAGATAAATCAATCAATCTTATTTTGATGGTTTGTAGCATTACTATGTATCCAGAATATATTTTGATGGTTTGTAGCATTACTATGTATCCAGAATATATTTCTCACTTTCTGTCTGATGAAACATACTTAGAATTATATTGTTTCTAAAATTTTCTTATAAAACTAGATGGCTTCTTATAATTCTGCCAAACAAGCTATTTTTTATGTGCACATAGCACATAATAGTGAATGTTCCAAATGCTTATTGGATGATCACACAAATTAATGGATTTATACTTTGTTTACTGAACTTAGAAGATCATACTAGTCTGTATCTATCTAACTTAAATTCCATCAACTAAGAAAGATGTTAATATGCTCTGAGATGTTCTCATAGTTATTTAACTTCTTAAAATACAAATGTTTACTAACTACCCATGCAGTGTAAAAAAATTCACAGTTGTTTAGAGCTGGGGTGTCTCTCAGAAACCTACTACATTTTAAAGATGAGCAAAGATGTCATACTTCAATCGAAAGATCACACCCTGCCACTAGATGGGTAAGTAGGCTCCTAGACTTCCAGTTTGGTTTGTAGTTCTCTTCTATAACGAGGTTAAGGATCCACATTTAAAATAATTTTAGTATACCCAATGATGCTCAGTCATACCACAAGGCCACTTGCTAAACTGTGTTCATAGCAGCTTTATTTGTAACAGCCAGAACTGGAAACAATCTAGATGTCCCTCAACTGAGGAATGGATACAGAAAATGTGGTACATTTACACAATGGAGTATTACTCAGCTGTTAAAAACAATGACATCATGACATTTGCAGGCAAATGGATGGAACTAGAAGAAATCATCCTGAGTGAGGTAACCCAGACCCAGAAAGGCACACATGATATGTACTCACTCATAAGTAGATATTAGCTGTCAAATAAAGGATAACTATGCTACAATCTACAGACTCAGAGAAACTAGGTAACAAGGAGGGCTTGGAGGCGGGGGGGGGGAGGGGTGGTGGTGGGTGGTGGGGTGGGGGGGAACATACCCAGATCTCCCTGGGAAGGGGAAATAGAAGAGATTTTATGAGTGGACTGTGCGTGGGTGGGGATGGGAACATGAGCGATCAAGTAGTACTGAAGTACTGAAAGAGACTACTAGAACGGGAAGCATTTTGGGGTCAGATAAAAACCTGGCACATGGGAATCTCCCAGGAATCTACAAGGATGACCCCAGCTAAGACACCTAGCAAGAGCAGATATGTAGCCTGAACTGGCCATCTCCTGTGACCAGGCAAGACTTCAAGTGGAGGAATTGGGACATCAACGCAGCCACATAACCTTCAACCTACAGTCTCTCCTGCCTATTGGATGTGCTAGGGTAAGAGTGGCCTAGAGATTGAGGAAGTGGCCAAAAAATAGCCCAAAACCCATGCCAAGAGAATAAGCCCACCCCGACACTGCCTGGAGCACCAGGACCCACAAGATGGATGACCCAGGGACCTAGTATAGAACCAAACATGACTGGGTAAAAAAATGTCAATGTAATGATGCCTAATGATAATCGGCTATATTCATAGTTTGGTGCCTAGCCCAACTATCATCAGAGAGGCTTCATCCAGCAAGCCTGGAAACAGATGCAAACCCACAGCCAATCATTAGGTGGAACTTGGGAGATCCTACAGAAGAGGGGGAGAAAGGATTGTAGGAGCCAGAGGGGTCAAGGACATCACAAGAAAACCCACAGAATCAACTAACCCGGACTCATAGGGGCTTACAGAGACTGAACTGACAACCAAGGAGCTTGCATGGGACTGACCTAGGCACTCTGCATATATGTGACAGTTGTGTAGCTTGGTCCTCTTGTGGGACTCCTAACAGTGTCAACAGGGGCTGTCTCTGACTCTTTTGCTGGCTTTTGGGACTCTACTCCTCATACTGGGCTGCCTTGTCCAGCTTTAATACATGGGGGGGGGGTAGTCTTACCCTGCCCTGTTTTGTTGATATCCATGGGAGACCTGCCCTTTCCTGAACAGAAATGGAGGAGGAGAGGATAGAGGGGGGCTTGAGGGGAGGGACAGAGAGGAGAGGAGGGAGGAGAAACTGCAGGTGGGATGTAAAATAAATAAAGAAAAAAGGAGAAAAAGAAAAAAGTTTTAGAAGGATCTTGAGTATCTATGATGACGGAGCATTGCAAAACAGATTGTTTGAAAATGTCTTAATTTTTTCAACAGCACAGATTCTTCTTATGATACTCAGAAAATCACAAACTAAGAACAAGCTTTGAAAAATACTATTTCAGAAGTAGAAAGTTTCAATTTTAGTGGTACCTGACATTCCCACTTTAACAAACTATGGTGATTGCAATGGTGCATGGAGTGAGTATTTCTTGGAGCTTTTGTATCCTTTTGTACCTGATTCAGTACACTCTTCCTGGATGTACCACGCTTTAGCAACTCTTCTACTCTAAGTCAGGGAATAACCTTCTCAAAATGCAGCTCTCGCCAAAGGACTTTCTTAATGGTTGCTTCTTCTTATTCCACACTTATCTGTCACTCACCTACATAACTACTCATCTACACACCCACAACACACTAGTGTGCCCATATGCACACACGCCTACAATCCTACCAGAAGACTAATACGTTTCACCCTCTCTGTTTTGAAGATGACTAATTTCCCATTTTTGGCTTTGTGGTTCTACTTGGGTTTCTTCTGCCTAAAGAAAACCATAAAAACATACTTATCTGTTTCCAAAAACTTGTTCTCCTTAAAGAAATGAGGTTAAAACCTTCATGCAAACTGGGATCTCTGGGAGCACAGCCTTTAGTTTAAGCTGATAAATATTTGGTAGAGGTGTCTAATTCTTCTGAATATGTGACTGCCCAGAGGCTTCTCAGGCCTCCTGTCAGAATGTACACAGTAGGGAAGATGGTCATTTTGGCTAATAATGGCTGAGTTGGGCCAGGCATTCATTCAGTCTGTATCTGAGACCTTGGGGCATGTGGTGCTGGTCAATCTGGATGGCTGCATATAGAATGATGCAAATAGATTCATATTTATCATCCTGCACAAAACTCAACTCCAAATAGATCAAGGACCTCAATATAAGACCCAATACTCTGAATCTGATAGAAGAGAAAGTGGGGAATAGTCTAGAACTCATTAGCAGAGGAATATACTTCCTGAACAGGACACTGGTAGCACAGGTGAGTAAGACCAGCATTTAATAAGTGGGACCTCATGAAGCTGAAAAGCTTCTGCATGGCAAAGAACACCATCATTCAGACAAAGCAGCAGTCAACAGAATGGGGAAAAATCCTTACCACTTATACATCTGATAGAAGGTTAGTATCTAAAACATATAAAGAACTTGTATCAAGAAAACAAATAACTCAATTCAAAAATGGGGCACAGAACTAAGCAGAGTTCCCAAAAGAGGAAACACAAATGACTGAGAAACAAAGACATGTTCAACATCCTTAGCATTAGGAAAATGCAAATTAAATTACCTTGAGATTTCATCTTATCCCAGTCAGAACAGCCAAAATAAAAAAACAAAAAACAAATGACAGCATATGTTTGTGATAATATATAAGGGGAAGACTTTCTCAGTGCTGGTAGAAATGCAAATGATACAGCCACTATGGAAATCAATGTGGTGGTTCATCAGGAAGTTGGCAATAGATATATCTCAAGATCCATCTATACCACTCTTGAGCATATACCCAGACATTTGCTCATCCATGCTCATTACTGCTCTAGTCATAATAGCAAGAACTGGAAACAGCCTAGATGTCCACCAACTGATGAAGGGAGAATGAAAATGTGGCACATTTACACAAGAGATATGAACCAGCTGTTAAGAAAGTCAAATTATGAAATTCACAGGTAAATGCATAGAGCTAGAAAAAAAATCATCCTGAGTGAGGTAACTTCAAAAGACAAATACTGGGTGTTTTCTCTTATATGTGGATGTTAGCCTTTAGCTTTTGATGTTTGATACAATCCAAATAAGCACAGAGGTTAGGTACCCAGTAAGGGACTAGGCAGGAGAAGAGCCTCTCAAGGCAGGGGAGACAGAATACACTGTTATGAGGAGACAGGGAGGACACTGGAGTGGGGATTAAACAGGGAGGGGGGTGGGAGAGGAGAGTGAAGGGTGGATATGGGGAGGGATAGCAAACATGAAGGGCCGTCTGAAAAATCATGGAAACCTACTACTGTTGAAGCTTCCATATATATATGAATGAAAGGAATCTAAATGGAGTCACCAAACAATAGTGGAGAATGTCTCAACAGGACATTTTATGCCACCAAGTAAAGACTCCAGTGCTCCAGTGCCAGGAATGAGTTACATCTTGTTGAGTTGTTAGTCCAAAGGACCTCGCAGAAACCCTCAGACATCACAGGCTATTGCCAAGGCTATCGGTTATTCTCCATAACCTGATGATGGGTCCTATTACTAAGGACAGCACTTCCTATGTCATTGAACACAGAGAAGTTAAGTTGGTGCCTGACTTCACTCCTACTGACTAATGGCCATGGTACTGGAAGGTATTCTGCATGCTACTAGAAGAGAAAAGCAATCATCAATGTCACCCCGCCACAAACCCTGCATTCTATAACAGTCACCTGTAGGACATACCTGTGCCACAGTGGTGCAAATGTTACAGGAGTGACAGCCACTTTTTGACTGAATTTAAGGCCCACTCCATGACATGGAACTCATATCTGACACTGCTAAAGTGGTCAAGATCCTGAGACCATGCAGATCATGGGCCCAGGGGAAAACCTATTACTATTATTCTGCTAAAGCAACAAATGACTCCTAATGACATGCTGCTCTACCAATAATCAGTGCCTAACTCAACCCACAACAGAGAAGCTTTTTCTTGAAGTAGCTGGCAATTTACACAGAGACCCATAACTGGACAATGTGCCGAGAGTGAGAGATTAGGAAGTACTCAGTGTTTAGTGGAATGTCTTTATCAAATCCCTTCTCCCAAGATGCAGGTATTCACTCAGAAGAGAAGACAGAAAGATTGTAAGAGCCAGAGAGGATAGATAACTCCACAAAAATAGAGTTTTCCATACACCGAAGGACTAATGCACAAATGAACTCCCAGACTGTGAGCATGCACAGGGCCTGCACAGGTTCAAGCCAAACAAGGTTCCAGCACTGAGAGGGGGAAGTGCACATGGGTTCCCACCCCTGATCAAGAAGCTATCTCCAACGGAGTCTCACTGGAGATATTAACCACACTTCAGGGCAGGCCCCACCCTCAGGAGTAGATGGCTAACACAAAAGTAACTCAATGCTATTTTTGTCAACTTTTGATTTCATTTTGTTTGATTCTGGATTTTTTTTTGTCTTATTGGTATTTTGTTTATTTATTTTTAATTTTGCTTTTGTGGGGTTCTTTGTGGAGGGTTTTTTGTTTCTCTTTTTTAAGAGAGAGAAAGAAAAAAGAACATACAATTGGATGAGTAGGAAGGTAAGAAGGATTTGGATGGAAATAGGAGAAGGGGAGGCATGATCAGAATATACTGCAGGAAAAATTTCAATAAAAAGGACATTAATCTTGGAGATTTTTTTAGTTTGAACAGTAAACTACACAGAGACTAAAAATTAGAAAGTATGTACAACAGACTAAGTGTAACGGAATGGTGTGCCCGACCTTAGACCTAGCCTGCTTAATTGAACACAAAAGTGTCATGGGTTTATTTCCATGTAGAAAGGCATTTTCTTCTGGGAAACAAACCTAACCTGTGAGTCTGGTTCGTCAGTAAGGGGCAATGGCATGTATATGATGCTAAGTTCTGTCTCATGTTGCCACTACAAGTGTGCACAGCAGAACCCTGGCAGGCACACTCAGGCCTTCACACGGGTGGCTGAGAAGGAAGCTCAGTGATCCTGGGCCTAGATTATCAGCAGCAACAGCAACAGCAGCAATGATGACAAACACAAACACACACACACACACACACACACACACACACTAATGCACGTAAGTACAATGTGCCACACACTGTGCTATGCACTTTGCCCAACTGGAACGTGAACACAGGGTAGCTGTGTATACCTACACAAGCTCTTCACAAGACTGAGTCTTCCTGCTATGGATGGGGGAGGGGCTTGAGAGGGCCCTCTCCCCTATTGGCTATTGGCAGCTAATGGTTTGGGGGGGTGGCATGGAGTGGGGGGGTTGTGTTTTCTTCAGTGGTGTAGCCACTGATAGGTTTCCATGCTCCAGCCAATAACTCCCCACCTGTGCTTATGCAAGCAACTCCAATTCAATTCAGTATGTTACGAAAAGGAAAATACAAGCAAGTAGGAGGGTAGAAGAAGGGGGTCAGCAGAAGTGGGAGGAAGGTGAGAAAAAGTAACATGCAAAATGGTCTGTTCAAAGCAATTCACGGCCCAAACACCCTGTCTAGTGGTGGGGTTATAGGCTACTTCATTGTTACATTTTTTTTTTTAGCTCACTTAAATTTTTCCTTTAGGATTTTAAATTTTTAAAAATTATTCTTCAGTTGATGTGAATTCTTTTGGACATTCCTTCACTCAGTAAATATTTATTTATTTCTTCTATAGTTTATTGTGGGCAGAAAGCAAAACTTAGAAGCTACTCAGACACATGTACCTAAGTACACGAACACTGTGCGGAAGCAGCTGTATAATGGAGGGAAGCCACTGTTTCTCTTTCTAAGTCTGTGTTTAGTATTGTTCCCATGAACACTTCTGAAATAAGAACAGAGTTCATAAAAGTCCTTTAAGTTCTGAACAGAATCTCGACTTTCCTTTTCAGTGATGGGAATCAACCCACAGTCTCGCACAATGGTAAGTGCTCTACCATTGGGTGACATGCCTGGCCCTGAGAAGCAAGATCATAGAGGAGACATCTTATCCCCCCTGATAATGCAGGAGAAATGGGGGTGCTGATTAAATGTTTTCAGAATGACGTAAGAGGAAGGCAGAGGCACTGTGTCCTATTAGCTGGAGATGAGGCGGCAGCCCAGCTTCACCAGCCACAGTCTGGCTAACTAGCTGATGTGATTAACTGAATCGAGGCAGATAGTAGAGAGGCCATGAGGAATACTTCAAGATGACAAAGAACTCAGAACTGGATTTTTTTTTTTTTAATTCACTTCAACAACATCGATAGCATCTGTCTGGAACTGAAAAAGACACCAGCACATTGGAGCCTGAGGGCTTTGCCCACAGTGGTGGGAGGCTACAGGGCAGAAGAGAACTCAGGGAGAGCGGCCTGCCTCCCTCTCATGTAGTCTCCACTTGAAGTTGGGCTTTTGTAAAACACAGGGACAATTGTGTCACGGCTGAGCTGACAAACCTCAATAGTTTTGCCCTAAGTCTTTCTCTCCCCCCTGCTTCCTTTTTGACAGACATACAGGTCCTGCACCGACCACAACAAACACTAGTAAACGCCCTGTACACCATATGTCTTCTGGCTTATTTGGAGCAAATCTTGGACACAGTCTATTTAGTGGCTTCCTAAGGTTTTGGCATTTGCGTGTGTACCCATTTGCTTGGCATCTCCTCCACTGGCCTCAGCAACAGTCACTACTCTGCCCATAGCAGACCACCCTCGACATACCCAGCAGCCCTGGAGAGAGGCTGCTGCATGTGATTCTCCCATTCCCGGCACTTTCCTGGGAAGGAGGAGCACTGAAGTACCCCAAGAACATGTGTATCCCTGGCACTAGAGCCAGAGAATGTGGCCAGACTTTTTTATGCCACTCCTCAAGGTTCCTTCCAAAACTAACATTTCCAGGGTGTCCTGCTACTCTGTAATGTAGCTAATTTTTTTCCAGGTCATAAGGGAAGGCAAAGAGACACATTTTTTTTTTTTTTACATTGACAGGCCTAAAAACTAACAATGCATTGCCTGTGCTATACAATGGGCCCTTGTATTTTTACAGCTAAGCTGCATTAAAATACAGCCAGTGGACCCAAACTAAATCAATTTAATGACCTAAGGTGAGACCCCAGGGCTGTCCATTCTTCCAGCAAATCCCTACCCTTCTGTGTCAGCCACAGTTTAACACTGAGCCCCACTGACATCTCCACCATGTTAATGAAATGTATGTGCTTTTCCTTCTCAAAGAAAGGACAGCTCTTGCACTTAGGGTACACTGTGCACAGAAATGTGAATTCTGTTTTATCCCCAACAAATGGATTGACATCTGTATGTTCCTAAGTGGTATGCAATTAGATAGCAGAATGAAGCATGTTGGGTAATTTGTTATAAGTAGTGTGAACTGCCATGCCATGACTTAGAAACAGGATTTTCCATTATATATTTTATGCTGTTCAGCTTCCTTCACGGAGAAACGAACCCCAATTAGCTACCAAAACCTGGGCTCTGCCATCTTTTCCTCCATCGCCCATAGTTTCATGGTTTTCATATACTGTAACGCTGTAATGAAAGGGGGAGAGAAGGGGAATGAGTGAGGAAACTCTAAGAGATGGAGAAGAGAGGGGAGGACGTGGGAGGAAATACTGGTGGAGAGAGGAACGGCGAGTCAGCTAACTTGTAACACCAGGGACAGGGGGCTTGTTCATTACTGCAGGGCTATCCTGGTGTGCTACTGAGGTTTGGAGACAGGAACACTAGAGACCTTAGCTAGTTTCTCACATGTGACAGTCTTGTGCTGTGTGAGCAGCCAGAAAGCAAAGTTACCCACACTAACACTGAGCAGCCACAGGGCAGGGCAAAGACGAGCAAGAAGTCAATGTCAGCTTGCAGAAGGGAGATTGCTTACAGGTAGGAAAGCACGCGGCACACAACATGAACCATCTCAGAAAGTCAGTGGAAGGGCACAGTCCCTTCAGCATGTAATTGCCCAGATAAACAACGTGCTCAGACTAAATCTGGTCATGCAACAGGCAGTTGAATTCATTACCAGTGAAGCTAATTATAAATGTGACTAGTTTTTTGACACTATTTCTTATATAATGAACTTGAGACAGAGGTAATAAATTTCAGTACTTCGTGTTATTACAGAGATTATTTGAATATGAATCCTATTTCATTTATAAGTAACACTTTACCAATATATTTATAAATAATTGTGGGGGCACAATATGAAATTCATTTCAAAATATAAATTAATGTTAAATTTATCAAAACAAAAATAATACATTTTAATATACCAATCAGATAACTTCATAGAGAGTTTTTACTACCTTTAGTTCAAATATACATAATGTCCTGGCAAAACTGGCTGTTTCAAAAAAGATGCAAAATTTCAGGTCCAAAGTCTTTACAGTAATGTACTAATGTAGTCCTGACACACGGTGTCATACATGAAGTTAAAACAAAACAAAACAAAACAAACAAAAAACCCTCTAGTACCAGGTCACACTTAAGGCCAATGACATCAGCATCCCTGTAGTGGGTATCAGGCACCAACGCCATGTAGCTCTCTAGTGATTCCAATTAGTAGTCAAAGTTGAAAGCTTTGGAAAGCAATACTGCCCCAACTACCTCCCTTACCTGAATGTCTGGGTTTGGATCTTCGAATCTGGAGCGTTTATCAATTGCTTAAGAAAAAATGGTGGGAACTTTCAGCTAAGTGTGGAAGCTCAGAGTGTTTACTCCAACTTCTAGAATGGGCAGTAAGACGGTAAATGAAGTACAAACCCACAAGGACAGAGCAAGCGGGACAGGCTATGAACAAAGCTCAAGAGAAAGAGGATTCTAGAAGGCGGGGAGCACACAGACGAGCGCCTGGGAATCACAGCAGAGAAGACGTATTAAAGCACCATCCCGCAGTGTTCCTTCAGTGCCCAGCAGCCAGGGCTGTGGCCAGCACGGGGACTGGGGTGGAGTTTGTCTGAGGAGCAGTTTCGAATCTAGATTTCTCTCTCCAGCCAGCCAGCCAGCCAGCCAGCCAGCCAGATCCTCCCTTTACCCCCAGAGGACAAGAGGTAGATGTTGGCTAAAGAGCCACAGACAACCCCTAAAATCAGAGATATCAGAAACAGCAAGGGCCTCTGCCATTCAACCCCCACACCACTGTACAAGAGAACACCATGAGAGTCCATTTACAGGGGAGGGGACCTGGAGAGGGGCAGGGCCTGCATTCAGAACTTCCATGGGCCTGGTATGGCAACACCTTTTCTCACTCAACTTAGGGGTGACTGTGGGAAATATTTTAGGCTCCGTTTCAGTGAGGACGAAACAGGTTTAGCATGGGTCCATGTTCCTATATTCACCAAGTGGCAGGACTGGGGACAGATCCTGGCTGCGTCTGACCTCTGAGACCAAGCCTTTAAACACTAACAAACGTAAAGGAGGGCCTGTGTGATGGCCGTTCTTGGTTGTCAAGTTGACTACATCTGGAATTAACTAAAACCCAAGAGGCTGGGCACACATGTGAGGAAAGTTCTCTTTCTTCCTTTTCTTTTCTTTTCTTTTTTTTTTTTTTTGAGACAGGGTTTCCCTATGTAGTTTTGGTGCCTATCCTGGATCTCGCTCTGTAGATCAGGCTGGCCTCAGACTCACAGAGATCTGCCTGGCTCTGCCTCCCAAGTGCTGGGATTAAAGGTATGTGCCACCTGCTGCCTGGAGAAGAAAGTTTTCTTAATTAAATCACTTGAAGCAGAAAGATCCACCTTTAATCTGACTCTTTTGAGGTGGGAAGATCCACCTTTAATATGGACCACACCTTCTGGTGTCAGCCTACATAAAGGACATGGAAGAAGGAAGCTTGTTCTCTTTGCCTGCTTGCTCTTGCTAGGAAGTCCATTCCTTCACTGGCAGTAGAGACTACTTCTTTGGGATTCCAGTCTATACTGAAGACCAGCTGAGACACCAGCCTCATGGATTGAGCAACTAGTGGATTACTAGACTTTCTGTTGGTAAACAGCTATTGTTGGACTAGTCAGACCATAGCCTATAAGCCATTCTATTAAATCCCGTGTGTGTGTGTGTGTGTGTGTGTGTGTGTGTGTGTGTGTGTCCATCACCGTCACAACAAGCAGGCACATCAACTGGAGTGGGATGGAGATACTGAGGGCTTGCATCTTGAATCTCAAGCCCCAAGCAGAGAGAGAGAGAGAGAGAGAGAGAGAGAGAGAGAGAGAGAGAGAGAGGAGAGATCGAGCTCACTGGGAATGTGGGAATGGAAGGACACTCTGAAACCTCAAAGCCCACCCCCAGTGATAAACTTCTTCCAGCAAGGCCACACTTGCCACAGCTCTCAAATAGCACCACTACTGAAGACCAAGTGTTCAAATACACGAACCTACAGGAAACATTTTCATACAAACCACCACACACTCGCGTGAGGAAAACACTTTCCATAATACTAGATCAAGATAATATGTCATGTTCACTGTATGTGGAATGTATGAAGAAAAGAAAGGGAAGAAGTGGAGGGGAGAAAACAGGTTGTAGGATTAGGTCCAAGGAGCTAAGAAACGAGAAGCCGTATTAATTCCACTTCCTCTAAGAAAAAAAATATTGTACTCCATATTACTCAGAGTCATCACTGGGGTAAGCGCGGTAGGTATTATGTAGGCGCCTGACACATGAGCACAATGTAGGAATGTGGCATGATACCCAGGAGGTTTACATGTGAGCAGCCCCAGAGGCATCGTCCTGTGTTCTTGCCTGGTAATGGGCAGCACATGGCTCTCATGTTTGTAAAATCCTGCTGCTGTACACACACAACTGCATGGCCAGTCTTGAAAAGCACAGGGCATCATACTTGACGATGAGGACAAATAACTACAGCACAGTTTCTATTCCTGGAGCACATACTTAAAAAGAAGTTGCTGGAGATGGCAGGCCAGGCTACACGGGCAGCAGCTTCCTACAGCCCATGCTCACCGAGACTCTGGAAGGTCAAGTGAAGAGACAGCCGGGGCTGCAGCGTCTGCTCTGATGTCCACACAGTGCCATCATTTCCAATGTGTCCCCACAGTAGGGAGGCATGACTGTGTGCTCTCTGTCTCTTTTCTCTCCCCCTCATAGCTGAAGAGCGGAGCTACCTGAGGTGTGACATCACTGCAGTCCACTGGGTCAGAAGAAGAGGACCACTTGTGCTCTACTGAGCAAGAGATACAAGGAGTCTGTTAAAATTTAGAGCATCAAGCAATATAAATGTGTATGTTTTGTTACTACTGAAAAGAGAATTTTTAAAAACTAATGACATATTTCTATGTTACCATGTAATGGGTTTATTTATTTTCAGGCTTAAATTATAATTGATAAAGAGCAACAGCTAAGACCCATATAGACAAAAGTCTCTGGGAGAGCTCATTCTTTATAAGAGTTTAAGAAAGTCTGGTACTCATATAATCTAAGAACTGCCACTGTACTAGGTCAAAACACACACAAGGTGAATTTAGAATTCATCTTATAATTATTGTTAGAAAATGTGCTAACTATATTTTTGGTTAAAAGTTAAAACCATGAACCTTTATTTTTAAAGTATACAATACAAATAATAGAAAATATATTTAAAATATACCATAATTTTTATGAATCTGTGTGAATATTTCTTTATTTAAAATATACTAAGAATTTCTTCAAAATCAAGCCAGGCAGCGGTGGCACACCCCTTTAATCCCAGCACTCAGGAGGCAGAGGCAGGCAGATCTCTCTGAGTTCAAGGCCTGTCTGGTTTACAAAGTGAGTTCCTGTTTTATAGAGGAACTCTGTCTCAAAAAAAAAAAAAAAAAAAGAAGATCTTAACAATCAAATCTTTCTTGAATTTTGTCCTTCTGTTACTAATGAAAAACAAAACTGAACTGTTACTTTTGCCATACCTATCTAAATGGTGAACACTTACCGAGATCTCCTCCATGCCAGACCTGTTTCTCAGAGCTTCCTTCCCACTTGCTCCCCACTAAGCCCCACAACAGTTCCTGGAGGGTACTGGACTGAGGCCTGGGCTGCTTCAACTAGACTTTCTGAGATGGGAATGTTGATGAGCGGGAAAGCCAGGATTTGATCCCTGGCAGTTTGACTCCAGGACCTCAACTCTAAACCATCAGTGGACAACTAGGACTCACCCAGCGCTCCCCTGCCTTCAGAGGAGCAGACACTGCAAGTGAAGATGAGGAGAGGAAGCATACAAATCAGGCAGGCTTCAAAGAGACCCCGAATGTGGATGGGGTTCCCGGATCTGCCTTCTGTTCCTTTTACACAGTGTGTTCCTTCAGGGCAGAGTTCTGCTGCTGTCTTTACATTATCTACTCATCTGGAAAATAACACCCTATGTGTGAGATGCTTCGGGGCTAGGCAATCAGATGGCATTTGAAAGAATTTCTCCCCTTAGGGAGTATGGTGCATGAAATTCTCATAAAGGCAATATGTCCCTTCCTCCATTATGTAAATACAGCTGCTGACTCAGTCCCCCTCCACAAAGGTGGAGAGAGGGGCTGGGCTGACGTGGTTCTGGTTATATATGGTGCCACACTTTAATACAAAGGGGGCAACATGCCTTTCAGCGACTTGAAATAGGCACCCCACCATCCTTACCGTTGTAAGACAGACGGCACGTAACGTAAGTAACGACGGCAGCTATCATTGTCTGCTCGGAAGACCTCCATCCCACCCCAGCAGGCCTCCTGCTCCCTTGCAGACAGCAGCTGACTGGGACGGTTTCCTCTGCATGTCTGCTAAAACTCAGATTCTCGTGGCTGGACAGAGGTTTAACTGGGGAGAGAAGAGCTGTCTTGAATGTGGCAGCCCCACCCCATGGGTTGGGGTCCTGGGTAGAATAAAAGGGAGAACCAGACAATATGCCAACATTCACCTTTCTTGGCCACTGACCTGTGATAACATGTAACTAGCCCTCATGTTCTTGTTGCCATGCCTTCCCTTCCAGGATGCTGGTATGCCCTCAAACTGAGATGCTTTCCCTTTAAAAAATACAAAAATTTGAATTATGTGTGTGGAAGAAGGCAAGCTATGGGCACACATTATGGAAGTGCTCTACTACTGAGAGAGAGGCAAGATCATAGCGGAGACATTTTACCCTCCTGACAGTGCAGGAGAACTGAGGTGCTGATGAAATGTTTCCAGAATGACGTAAGAGGAGAGCAGAAGGCAGAAGCACTGTGGAGGTGGCTGGGGACCAGTGGTCGCAGATCCCCTTGAAGCCCAGTGTGAGAGCTGGGAATTGAACTCAGGTCCTCTGGAAGAGCATCTTCATCTCTCCAAGCCCTTGGCCTGTCGGCTCTTAAGTCATCTTTGCCAGTTATTTTGTTACAACAGTGAGAAAAGTGACTAACGCAAGAGTAACACACCTACACACAAGAGTAACATGGCACACCCCACACGCAAGAGTAACACGGCACACTCCACACGCAAGAGTAACATGGCACACCCCTACACGCAAGAGCAGCCTTTCTCAGCAGCGGGAGAACTCGAGTCAGGAGACCAAAATGAGCCCCTCCAACTGACGGAAATTTTTAACAAGTTACTCAGATCTACAACTTACCCAATCATGATATAAATATAACATTGGGATACAATTATGAATTCTTGGTGGCAGACAAAAAACTAATATATTTTCACTTCCAGTGAGAGAGAAGCAAATCACACCTGCAATTTGATTGTATGTAGCTGTGGGGAGGCCCAAAACAGCTTGACCACACAGCTGCCATGACAGGCTTAGAAGCCCAGACACAGCTCTGGCAGACAATACCTGGACCCAGGAAAAGTCATAAGCTGACCCTACCCAGGAAGGCCTGCATCTAAGGGGACATTCCAAACATCCCCACAAATGTCAGCCAATCAGGGTCCTGAAAATCCCCTCACCCCAACCTCTGCTATGATACCCCCCCACCCTGGCTCGGGCTATCTGCTCTCACCTCTGCATCTGACAGAGTCTAAGCTCCGAGCTTGAAATAAAGGCTCTTTGCTTTTACATATGGGATTCGGTCTCTGTGGTGGTCTTTCGGGGGTCCCCACGATCTGGGCATAACATAGCATCCTAGGATTTAGTCTCTTTGTAACAAAGCTGGTGTTATTACATGGAACTCACAGCATTAAATAGATACAGGGATATGAAAACACCATAATAAATGTAAATGACCATATCTTACCCAAAATATACTGTTTACCTTCTAATATATTTTTTCACGGACTCAAACACAGGCACAGACAAAGCCATTGATGTCGGGGGCTCAACGAGAACTCACAGAAAGGACTCAGTTGAGCACTGGCACACAGAAGGGACTCAGTTAATCACAACTTACAATAACAAGTCTCTTAGTTTTTCTTTTGGAACAGTCCACATTTCCCAACAGCATACTTCTAGAAGCATATTTATGGAAAAGCATACTTGGTTTTAGAAAAAAGCCAGTTAGTTTTTTCCAACAGTTACAAAAGGGCATAAGGACAACTTTAATTACTAAAAATGCAGAGAGTGTCTCAGGGATGCCAGGGGTACTTTAAAGAGGAGTTCATCTCAGGAGAAAATTGCTACAGGGATGGCAGGCATTTACCTAGCTGCTGTCACAGGCCACCTAGACCAGTAAGCACAGTAAACCAAAGAAGCGAAGGGTATTTCTACCACGTGCAAATTACTTCAAAGGTATAGACCAAGGAGCAGCCTGGGGAAAGGATGCAGATGTGCATATAAATTCAGAAGGAAATCAGGAAAGAAAATGAATACTTCTGTTGTAAGCACGTCAAAATACAAAGTGAGACGTCTGATTGGGAGAAATCTTGGTGACCTCTGCAATCCTACTGAGGCTGTCATAACAAACTGTCAATAACAGTTCATTTGATAACATTTATTATACTTCTTAAGCTATAGTCACTTTTTTAAAAGACAAATACCATTCTGTTTTTACATTAACAATATCATACTTCAAAGTTGTCATAGTATCTTTTAGGTCAACATTATTCAATATGCATTATTATTCCACTCCCAAAAAGTTTTATATTAGGAGAAAAAAATCATAATAACTTTCTATTTTGGCTTCTATTTTCACACTACATCAAAGTAAAAATTTGGTTTCTTTTTTAACTTAAAATTAAATACACATAACACTTCCTATTGCCCTTGTACTACTACACAATCATTTATCATTTCCAACCATTTCCACGCATGCACAGCATGAGCTTCTATCATGGAGAAATGAATATGATCAATAAGTGAAGTTTTAAAAAGAAAATTATTAACTTAGTCCTTGACTAGCAACACCATATGTTTTCTATTCATTTTCTTGCTACTGTAGTCAATGAATGAACAAGGATAAAACTTAAAGGAATATTAGCTTGTGGCAAGACCAGACAGAATATTCTGGAACTGTGCTTTGAAGTAAAATCATTCCCTTACCATCAGGAGATTTAATACTACCATTTCACCATGAAAATAATCACAGCTGAATGCTCTGACCAAGACTAATTGTCTTTGAAGTACTCGGAGTTCAAGCATTCAAAACAGTGCTCGACAAAACTCTTTACCTTATCAACAAGTTACAAAGAAAACAACTGTGGAAAAGACCCAGTCCTGTGGGGTGTATATCCAAAGATCAAAGCAGGAACCTTGAGCAAAATGAGAAGGTATAGAAGAACATGTCATTAAGACAGCCTACATGTAAGAGTTTGACCTTTTGTCCTTCTTTAACATCATCAGGGTGATGAAATAACTGCTGAGTGACAGTACGAATTTAGTAAACAGGATCCGAACATCCAGCATATGTGTTCTTTCCTCCTGATTGCTTTATGATATGCATTCAAATTCTGTACCAAACAGCACAGCTGTAAAAACAAACCTTACAGCCAGTGGGGAGAAACCACTGCAAGTGAACAGAATAGGTTCACAAGAGTGTTTCCTTCTACCTGGGTGTGTCCCAAGGGTTTGGATAGGTTGCAATATTAAAAACTGGAGGTTAACCGTGATGCTTTGGGAGCAGCCATCAGTGTCAGGCAGAGCTGCAGCGCAGGCTGCTCCTTCTACCTGGAAAAGCTTTCATTCTCCCCAGCTCATGCCAAGCCGTCCTTCAGGGCTTAGGTGAAGTGTCATTTTCTTGGGAAATCTTTCCTGCCAGTTTCAAGCTCTCTATTGTCTGTGTACGTTTCCCACATAGGCCTTGCCACAGCTGCAATTTTATATTATTATATTTGTATTATTTTTGATCAGTTCTCTCCCATTAGACTGTAAGTTTCCGAGGGTAAGGACTTATAGGAGTCTGTTCCTATCGTTATAGTCCGGGCTCTAAGAGCAAAGCTAGACGCACATTTAACTTGTGTTTAGGAAAGATGAAAGAGAAAATGAGGAAGACTGAATAATGAGAGTTAATTGGTTAACTGGTTACTGGAGCAATGAGAGTTAATTGGTTACCTGGTTACTGGCCACCACTAGACAACAATAATGGCTAGGAACAGACCTCAGGACAAGCACCACAGGGTGGTAAACCATCCGCCATTTTACTGAGCATTCTGCCCTCCACTCTCGTCTTCCTACAGCCTCTTGTTCAGGGAACCTGAGTGGAGGGAGGCACAGAGACCTCACCCTGCAGTTTGGGCTAGAGTTCCTGCACTTAGCTCATACATGCTTCAGCATCCTGGACCTCACACCTTGCTTGGGGACACTGCAGTTAGGATTTATATTCCCCTTTCAATAAGGGCAGGGGCATAATCAGAAAAGAGGTCATCATGGCACTGTGACAGCCCTTCAGAAGGAGCATGTGCACGGAGCATACGGAAGTCCCTGAGAACCAGTCTTCACCAACACAGGCGTCAAAGGCGGAGTCTGCCTGGATTATGCTCAGGAGGGGATGAGGCTGGTGGGGTCTGGGTTCCAGAGGCCTAGAGGAGCCAGACAGATAAGGAACAGTGGTGGCAGCGGTTTCCAGAGTGCCCAGTGAGTACTTCTTTCTAGAGACAAGAGTGTCTGCTCACAAGCATTGCCCCTGTGGCTTTGACATGCTTCTCCTGGTGGAGAGAGAATAATCCCCAGCTAAGCAGTGTGAGTGCATGTAGAGGACCTTTAGAAACTCTCACACACTATCTGTACTGCTGGTTTGGGCAGACAGAAAAGTCAGCTCCCGAGCTCCACAGCATCCTCTAAATGTTGTAAGTATAACTGGGGAAGGAAGTGTTCTGAAATCCATCCCCTTAGCTTCCCATCAAAGTTTCTAGTTTAGTGAAGCTTCAACACTAATTATTTTAAATGATTTCAATTTTAATTTTCTCAAAATTAGACAATGTAATAAATACTGATGAAGGAGAAAGGGAAAGAAAGATGGTAAATTTACATGTAATTCTTTACCGAGAGCTAACGACAAAAAGTGTGTTGAGCACATTTTCCTTTGTATGTGTAATTTACATTAAAAAAACAAGTCTGAGACAATAGTGTATACACTGTTTTGGTTAAACAGTTGGAAAGTATCCAAGTAATAAAATATCATAGCCAACCTTGTACATTATTAAATATTCTCCACAACTGCTTTTAGAGGTAGAATAATATACTATTCATTACAAAAACTACAATCTGTTTAATCAGTATCTCTTAGTTTTGGACAACCAATATTTATTTGTGAAACTGTAAATATCTTTCCCCCCAATTCATTCTTAATGCATCCTTAAAGAACAGTACTTTGTAGACTGGGAAAATGAACGCAGCAAAACACTAGATAATTGATTTTATCTTCACACAGGATCCTAGTGTTGCTGGGAAGGGAGAGAACAGCTCCGCCTATGACCCTTATTTAACTGGGGACGGATGTGTATAGTCCAAGGGCAACAAAGTGATAAATAGGTTTTGGCAGCTCAGTCTCCCTACCTTGAGTAGTATTACAGTGTGTCATTGGAGTGGGTCATTTAGAACAGGAAGCCAGGGACACTATGTGGTGTTCTCCCAGGGTAAATTCACAGATACCTCATAGAAGGCTTTGGCAGGATTCTCAGCAGGCACAGAGAAGCACAGAAAGTGGCTTTATTTTTTAAGGCTCAAATTCAGATGAAAGATTCACAAGGAATCCAGCAAAAGGGAATGCCTGGGCTCGAGCTAAAATAGCTGGTTTCTTCTGCTTTCACAGTGCACAAAAGCTTCACTGATCTGTCCCACAGTCATCAGCTAATCTCACACCTTAGGATAAGTAACACACACATCTTTATTAACACTGAATCCTCCATTCTGATGGGAAGGATATTCAAGAGATTGGATTTCTAAATTCACATTGATTTATTGTATTTTTCACATCTTACTGCAATTCAGTGTAGTAATTGCAATTCAGCCCACTACAGGCAAAGCAAGGGCACATGGTCAATAGACACCCATCAATCCCATCTCTCCCATGCTGTACTTCAGAATCCCAATCTATCGGTCTTGAGGCACACAATTTTACCTGCTAAGTGGACATTTTTATAGACTCCAGCTGGGAGTGGGGCAGCTGCTCTGCTAACTGAT
The DNA here is from genome assembly GCA_902168405.1 of Peromyscus aztecus. Classification (NCBI taxonomy): domain Eukaryota; kingdom Metazoa; phylum Chordata; class Mammalia; order Rodentia; family Cricetidae; genus Peromyscus; species Peromyscus aztecus. Next base: position 26,467 of record CABHPQ010169019.1, on the reverse strand, counting down.
TTTCTGGGAACCTAATTTCTCTCCAAAATGGAACTAGCTCACTGGTAGTCATGGGCCACTCCTTGTCTCATCACCCTGCCTCCTAGCAATAGAAATAATCAAACAGAATACTATAAAAAAAATCCATCGACTATAGGAGAGAAACTCCCAAAAGTAAGAAATTTCTATTAATCTCATAGGCCAAAGACAGGTGTTATAAAATAGTTTGATAGGTGATATTTAGTATTAGAGAAAATCTTCTCCCTGGTACATAAATATTGGTAGAAACATTAGGCACATTAGGTTGCTGTGTAACCTCTCTATTTGACAAATATACACATATATATCTTGGTGTTGATTTATATTGTTTTTATAGCTGGATAATTAAGTATTTTTAATACTTTTAAAGTCCTGACATAAGTTTACTTTGACAATTAAATTAGTAAGACCATTGGAATGATATGTTTCAATGTTGACACGTGGCTTCTTTTGAAAGAGGGAGATTTCTTAGTGGACATAAATTAAATAACCCAACCATTTATAGCTACAAAGTTCAGACTAAGCACAGCGAGTATGCACAATAAAAACAGAAACAAAACCATTAAAATGTCTACAGAGCAGTTTGCTTTTCTAAGGCTGGCTTTATCAGTTGTTTACTCTCAAACCCAATTAAATTATAATTTTTGACATTTTATGTGTTGCTCAACATGTGTTATTTAAAATGTGAAAATGAAAAGCTCAGATGATTTGTACAAAGTAAAAACATTAAAGGCAAAAATTGAATTAAACTAAGAAAGCTGTTTACTAGACTTTGTGAATTAGAAATTCAATTATGAGAAGCAAAAGTCAATTAATTCTCCAAAGGAGTCTTGATTAGAATTCAAATGATGAAAGAAAAGTGTGTAAACTAGCTTGTGTGAGAATCTTTTTACATTATGAGGAGAGTGCATGATAAAGAGGCCATTGGTTTCTGATGTGTAACAGTCACTATCAAATGACAGCACTAATCTGCTCTGTGACTGGCTAGTCATATGTTCACAACACAGATAAGAATGGCTAGAAAGACACTTGTAATCTCTAGGTTTCCATAACAACGACAACAACAGCAAAGCTTTGGAATAGTGAGATGCTTTTAAACATGTTTCTATTTTATATGTCTCTGAGACTCTGATGAAAGCTGCAGGCTCTTTCCTTATACAAAATACTCATATTGTTGTAGACATGCATGATTCTCCCATTAACCATTCTCTTTTCTTCTTTAGTTATTAAAAGCTTGGGGCCAGGTGGTGGTAGTGCACACCTTTAATCCCAGTACTCAGGAGGCAGAGCCAGGCAGATCTCTGTGAGTTCAAGGCCAGCTTGGTCTACAGAGGGAGAACCAGAACAGGCACCAAAACTACACAGAGAAACCCTGTCTCAAAAAACAGAAACAAACAAACAAACAAAAAACTTAGAATAAAGACAACATGTTTTAGTTCTTTTGGTTAGATGAGTCATGTGATCAAATTTTGGTCAACAGGACAACAAATATAAGCACCATGTTCAACCTCCAGAAAGTAGGCTTTGTTTTAAAATTAGAGTACATGACCTATACAAAATAATGAGTTTCATTATGTCATTTTCATACATGTATACAATGCACTTTCATCATGTTTTGTTTGTTTCTTATCAATTTGATTCATGAATCTCAAAGGGTGAATAAAATTAAAATGGGGTCAGAGGAAGTGGGCCACAGGTGTACAGGCAGAGGGGCAATGAGGGGCTTGCACCAGACCTAGAGAAGAAAGATGCCCCTTTTCCTTCCCATCCCACCCACCCTAGTCCTCCACAGGAAATTCCCCACAGTCGCAACTGACAAAGACACTGTACTTGGCCTGGTATTCAAAGCAGTAATTAGCATTTGCAAGGCCATCATTTTCCCTAATTGCTCTCCAGAGGCAACAACAATCCCATAGGCGGACTTGAAATCCATGAGTCCCATATTCATAACAGTACTATGGCAGGGGACTGCCTGGGTGCCCATAACTTGCAGCAGCTGTTCCCAGAAATGGCACTGTCTGGAGCTGGAGCCCTTTCATTTAAGAGGCTCTGGGTAGCCTTGGCCTCTTAAAATGCCTACTGCTCTGCATTGTGGGGGCCTGGCTTGCTGCTTTCCATGAAGGAGTGAACTGTGTTTTGCCTCTGGTTACAGGCCTCTTGTGATATCTCTTATTTCTCCACCTGGGACATGTCCTCATACTCTCCAGGTCTGGCTACTGGTCCATGACAAGGCCGTGGCAGCCATCACCCATGGTACATACCCAGCAGTGTGGGATCTAACTTGTGGTAGAATTTGTCATCAGTCCACACAGCTCCAGTTCTGACGGGAGCCATAAGCCTAAGTGACCCTTGACACACATGCCACCATATTTGGGCTTCTCTCCTCTTTTCCTAGATCTAGGCCTTGCTTAAGTCTCCATAGCACCAGAACCTCTTCTCAGAAATCAGGTGACCGAGCTGCAGTTAGGTAATTAGGCAGTTAGGCAAGAGTAGATAGCCCCCAAAGCAACATTCCCTGCTGGCCGAACAACCCATGTTTAAAGTCCCCTCCCTACTTGCACCCCTCCCCTTTGCCCCCGCCTATATATGCCTTAAGAGGAAAATAAAATTTTGGAGCTTGATCAGACATCCTGTCTTGCTCTCATTCTTTGTATCTCTTGTCCCTCTCATTCGCCAGCCCTGCCTTCAGGTCCCCGTTGAAGAACCCGCTGGCCGGGGCACAGTTCCATGAAGGAAGCTGGGTTACCCACCACCAGTTCCAGTCTGTACTTGAACTCTGTGATGCTGATGCTGGATTGTGTTGCTTCTTGGAATAGAAGCTAATGAAGAAGCCACTGATTGACAGTCACTGTGGGTGCCTGTGTGCCCTCACCTCATCTCACTGTGCTCTGATATGGCCCACAGACCTGCTCAGCTGCTTCATATCTGCATTACCCACCACCTTATCCTCCCATCTCCCCTCCCCACACTTCATCTGGTCCCTTCCTCATCACAAATAACCCCTTGTTTTCTTTCCTGTTTGTTTTTTTTTAAATCTAGATCCCTTCCATATGTGAGACACACAATATTTGTGTTTCCGGTTCTGGCTTATTTCACTTATCAAGATGATCTCTAGAAGGGACATTTTCTCAAAGATAGGCAGTATGGGCCTTCTATTCCTTCCTCTCTTTCACCTTTATTGGTGAGTTGCAAGTAGACAGGAAACTTGGATCATGAGCTAACAAGCAATATGAGAAAGAAGCCTTATAAAAGAAAATAGCAAAGCAGGAGCCTGAGCCCCTGGTAACTAAGGAACTGTCACACTTGTTCTGGATGGCTTCTCTATGGCACTTAAATGCTCAAGAGGGCAATGAAATGAGACTTGTTAAGCCACAGTTACACAGCTGTTCTGTTCTCATAACTGAACCTAGTATTGACTTATATAAGTTAGCATTTCATTCATAGGGAGAAGAGTCTAGAGGCCTCAAATTTATACTATCACATTATACATATAGAGGGTAAAATGTTTATACTCTACAATTAATTACTTTTTATGTCATTAGTCTTTGTGATCTTCACAATCGCCTATATAGTAAATATTGTTGATTTAAACATAAACAAACAAAATCTTGAAGCTTAAGATATCTCCCATGCCCTAAAGAAAAAGGGAAGTGGAGACTGTAATTCAAATCTCACCTTCTTTCACTTCCAATAACTATCATACATGCACGTATGCTCCACTTAAAGAAACAAAATCCTTCCTAAAACATGCAAGAAAGACAACTGTGTACACCTCAGGTACGAACTTGAACTGTGCGCAGAAACAAGCCCTTCCTCCCTTCAATAGCTCGTGTCAGGTTGAGTTATCATAGAAACAGGAAGGGAACTAAGAAAGTAGCTTAAGGTCTTTACCAACTCAAAACGGAAGCCAACTCTGAGATCAAACTTCTCAAGGCTTTAAATGCCTGGTGTGTAACAATCCACTTGGGGATCTAGCCTGAAGAAACACTAGTATAAGAATGTTAATATAGCATAATATAGTTGGGGGGAAGGAAACTAGAAATAACCAGCATGTCATTCTAAGGCATGGGGACATAGGAGAATGAAGGACATGTCTGACTATCTATAGTGAAGATGCAATCACGCCTTCCCCTGCACCTGCTCTGGTCCCTCCCATTCGCTTGCATATGATGTGACTGAGATTTGCTAGCCCATGAGGATAGATGCGACATGCAGGAAATGCAGAACAATGAACTGAAAGGAACTGGAGTGTCTAATATACTGAAGATACAACCTTTGAATTTGGTTGCTTGAACTGTCACAGAAAAGTTTCTGTGCTAGCGTAAGCCCTTGTTAGAGAACTGAAACTGCATCAATTCATAGACAGTTGGATCCAACGAAGCGACTTTTTGCCTTGTGTTTGTCTTATTGGGGGTGGGGCTACATACAGATCTTGCAGTGTACAGTTATATTAGAACATTATATCCCACAATAGAAAATAATTTTATCACAATCAAATAGTGCAGCTTCTTTTAAGAATGAGTTAGAGGTATGCCAATTTTCTAGAAAATGTCCTTGATTCATTACACAAATAAGTGAAAGATGAGTAACACAAATTTTGAAAATCAAATCAAATCAAACATCAAAGCCTATATATGCATGTCGATAATATCAGACGATAACAGAGAAAAGTATACAAGGATACACTGATTATTGCAGAAACATTGGAAATTTGGGAAAGGAGCTGAAGGGAAATAACTAAATATTACACTTAATGATCTCATAGTGGTTTTATAATAGAAAAATACCAGTGATATAAAACTCAAAACCAGTTACATAAGCTAAATGGCAAAAGTTAATACTGGGTATGAATCCTCATAGTGCTTTAAGCTACATTTAAAAAACAAATATTGATGTTAGATTCCTGTGATCGATCATATTCCCATCTATTGATTTATTTACTCATGTTAAGGAGAACTTGAAATCTATACAAACCTTGAACTAAAAGCATTGCTTTCTGCTCTAGAAAGCCACAGACATTTGGAAGTTGCTCATCTTTCTTGGATAAAGTCAACGCCGTGGGTCTAAAAAGGTTGACTGAGTCCCTGTAATTTACTGTGCCATGTTTTTGTATCCTGCAGTACATAGTCTTAAAGGAGGCTAGCAGACAAGCATCCTAAGCCCTGATTACCCCAGGGGCTGCATTTGGATCCTTCTGAAAATAAGATCAAGATTCTAAAAAGGCAGGAGACATTATTTCTTCTTCTTTTTTTGGCTAAAAGATTTGTAGACGTTAAGTGGGCAAAATGACATCTGTGTGCGGGGATTGTTTCAAAAACTATAAGAGAAGCAGCTTTCCAGCAAAAGGTGTAGTTTCCTAATGACATTTGATGACCTCTGGGCCTGGAAAGCATTACTCTCCTCAGCCTTAATTCCCATGCATCACAAGAGAAAGCACCTATCACAGTTACAACTTTGTACTTAGATGTCTGGCTGGCTACTCAACTCTCTGCTGGACTTTTCTAAAGAAACCTTTTATATACAAAAACCTTTAGTTATTTTCTTTTGGCTGAAAAAAAAAATCCTATCTTATAAAGTAGGTGTTCTCTCCAGCATGAAGGTTGATGAAAACCATACCCTTGAACAGGAAATTTAAAAGACAGAATGGCAGGCAAGAGCTGACCCATCTGTATGGAAACACGTTCCCATCCTTGAGGGCCAAACCGCTGACAAGAACACACCATTCTTCATGCCGAGCTCTGCTCCCTGGCTCTCGTCAGCCTCCTTCTCAAGCCACTGCAGGGTAAGCGGCCTGCTGATATCTGCTGGCCTCGTGTCCTCAGAGCTGTCAGGAACAGAGGTGCCAGTGACATGTGAGGAGGAAAATGTGGTGGATGAACCCATCGGTGGCAGGAGGAGGAATTTAAAAAGCTGTGAGGAGAAAAGGGCCTGCCAACGCTGAACGTTAACTATGACTCGCCATCAAACTCAATGAACCTTTAAACGGTGATGAGCAAGGGGAGAGACTCCTTGGCAGCGTTTTTCTCCATTGGCCCAGAAGAGGTGTCTGGCCACATTTGGGTCTGTCCGATGCTTTTCCCTATCTGCCTTTTCCTTTAGAAAAATTTCCTTCTTCCTTCCTTCTCTCTCCATCTCTTGCTTTCTTTTAACTTTGGAAAACAAATTATTTCTTCATCCAGCAGCAGTGCAGAACACATTAATTTCAGCACCAGAAGCCACTTGTATCCTGATCAATATATGCTGAGAAAATTCTAGGAATCTAGCTTAGCTAGATGGTGTATCATTGCTTTAGTACCCAACGGCATCCTCATAGAACTTACACCATTTCTTCTTGTAAGAAAGACTTTCCTCTGCTCTTCTGAGAGAATCAAGCTTTAGAGAAGGAATACATACATACATACATACATACATACATACATACATACGTACATACATACATAGGTACATACACACATATATGCATTCATACATACATGAGCATACACATACACATACATACATACATATGCAGTCTAAGTGTGACCATGTTTAATTTTAAAATCTCAGAGTATGTCAGGAAACATAACAACAAAAAGGAAGATGTTTTCTACACATAGTTGTTTCAGTGGGGGGTGGGGGAAGGGTCAATGTTCTCCAAACTTTATTAATGATTCTATTAAGTGTTTGACTGTGTTGGACAGGTCATCTCTCTCTTTTAGGATCTGGGTTTCACTTCTCCTATCCACGAGCTTTCTCAACAAATCATGGGGAAGTTCAGCAATACCCTATTTGACAGGTACTCAAATGTCTCCATGGCATTACAAGCCATTCTATCTTTCCTGGAGTCATGAACATTTCTCTCTAAATATGAATAAACATTTATGTGGTCATCTTGATCAATCCCCCAAATTAAGGACAAGACACAGAACAACTAAATGATAAATTACACAAGCACACATAGTTTTTCTTACTAGTTTGTTTGGTTTTTACATAGAAAATGTATATGACTTTTTTTCTATAAACCATCTTGCTTTGAGTCTAAAATTCTACAGGACAGCTTGGCATGTCATGATTGTTCTCAGGTTCTAGCTTTTTAAAGAGTACCATAAGACCAGGCTTACGAGAGCCATGCTGTGTTGTGGTTTACATGTAAAGTGCCCTTCAAAAGTCCCATGTGCTGGAACGTGGTGCCAGCTGATGGCCTCTGGGAACTGAATGGCTCTCAAAGGCTCTTACATAACAGATGCTTTAGTCCCATGCTCGAGTCATACTACGGCATCCTTATTGGACAATGGAGGAGGTGGCGTCCGGGTGCATGACATACAAGGTGATGTCTTTGACCCTTCCCTGTTACAGAGCTGTTGTAAGATGCCTACTCTCTGCCACAGCCCATTCTTGAGCTATTCTCCTTCAATTAAGGCCCAGGGCAATGGATTCACTGACATTGGCCTGAAACCTATGAAGATGTGAGCCAAAATAAGTTTATCCTCCACAGTTGTATGTCAGGGATTTCCTCACAGCTTGTATTGATTTTCTAAATCCTTTCCATGGTCAATAAGAAGTAGCATTGCTAAATTACAGGGATCAGTTGGGAGCACCATCATTTGCTTTCTACTGAGACAGATCAACTACTCTCATGTTATACACCAGGACCTGTGAGGTTCAAAAGAACTAACTACCTGCCTGAAATCAGAAAGTAGTAAGTGATGGAATGAATTTCAAACCAGGACTATATATATGATTCTCAAACTCAAATTCTTTCTAATACATTGAGCTGCTTTTAACCTAAATTTATTCTTTTATTTTATTACTTTTTATCAGTATGTATAACATGATGTGTGTGTGTGTGTGTGTGTGTGTGTGTGTGTGTGTGTGTTTATGCATGTGTCTGTATGTATGCTATATGTAAGTGTGGACTGCATGGATGCACATATGTGGGGGTCATAGGTCTGCTCTGGAGATCAATCTTCTTCTGCAGGTTCTGGGGCTGGACTTGCACAACAAACACTCTTACCTGCCAAGCCATCTTGCTGGCCCCCAGTTTGCCCTTTTTTTATTGTAAATAATTCAGAAGAAGCATTCATTGTTCAGAAAAGGAATCATCATAATTAATTAATTAATTAATTAATTAATAATTTGGAGCAAAGCCCAATTCTAAGGTTCATTTTGACAGACAATTCAAATAACTCTTTTTTATATGGGTGAAAATATTCTCAGCATTCCCCTTTTTGTTTTGTATGTCATATATGCTTCTAAACAACAGAGTCTAAATTAGAAGGACTACATTCTATAACAAACTATGAATCATTCCCTTGCTTCCTTATCCATGTACTGCTAATGTTCAAAATGGTTCATGTATAAATATTCACCTATGAGAATAATGCTCAAATCAGGTTCAATAATGTTCAAATCAGGTTCAATGGCTAGCTCCAAATTACAGATAAAGAGCTGGGGCACAGAAGGCTACCACCTTGCTTAAGAGCACACAATTAATAAGCACTAGATGAGCCCATGTAATCTGATTCCAGTATCCATAGTATTATCTACAATACTGCACTTTGATACAAATTAAAGCACAAGTTTATCTGCCAAATGGCCATTACCTGTATTGTAGTTATACTCACACAGTGTACGTCAGTGTTCTCCAAAGAAAAAGAACCGTGTGTGTGTGTGTGTGTGTGTGTGTGTGTGTGTGTGTGTGCGCGTGCGCGCGCGCGCGCAAAGTATATGTGTGTGGTTTTTTTTGGAGGGAGGGAGTCCATCTGAGTCTAAAGGCCCAAGAATGGGAACAGTATTGACCACATAAGTATGGGTCTGAAACTGAAATCCCAAGAAGCAGGAGCCATAGGCTTGACAACCTGTCTATAACTCCAGTTCCAAGGGACCCAATGCCCTCTTCTGACCTCCTTGGGCACAAGGCATGCACATGGTGCACAGACATCCATCTAGGCAACCGCTTATATACATCAAAGTAAAGAAATCTTCACAAAAAGAATCAGAAGCTGGACCATCCACCTTAGAGTGCAATCTTGTTCTACCCAGGCCCTTGCTGCATTGGTGGAAGCCTGCCTCTACTAGTGAGGGCAATGGTGGTCGCCACACACCCAACATCTAATCTGCAAACAACCTCATGTATACATACAGAAATAATGCTCTGCCACTTCACAAGGTAGCCTTCATTCAGTCAATCTGACACACAAAATTAATTATCACACTGGGTTAAAGTGGAACAGACAACATGTAAATTAAGGAAGAACACAACATTCTCTTGGATCTGAAATAGCTTTTCCTGGGACGTCCTGTACTTACTCTACATGTACTATCACAGGCTATTTACCCCAAAAAGAGGGAACTAGGTAAATACAGCACTAGAGTTTATTCACCTCTTTGTGGCTGGCCCTGAAAAGAAATTCTCCAGTGCATGTGGTCATCCTGGTGCCTTGCTAGTGCCTTCATAAAAGGAAACTTACAGAAGTCAGAGAATGTGATACCTTAACTTACTGTGTGATACAGCGTCCATCCCCCATGAACACATTCAGTAGCACAAGCACACATCCCTAGTGCTTATAATTGCTGTGTTCACTATGTGAAAAACAGCTTGTTTACAGAAGCCTCAGCGTGCCTCAGTGTGCTATCTGCTTCTGTTCCATGCGAGAAATTAGTATGTAATGAATCTTTCATACACCATCAACATACCCTGTTTTGTAATCTTTTTAATGTTTTTTAATGATAATAATCCGAACTGAAAAGTTCAGGGATTCAAAGCACTCAGTAATTATTATTATATGGTCCTGGCACGGTGATTGCTAGGCTCTTCCTGGCTGCTCATGCTTTGTTTACATTGTGCTTTGCCACTTGGACTAATCTAAATTCAAATCAGAGGTCTGGGGAGAGAATGAGAATTGCTCTCCCTATTATAAATCACTACTGTGCTAAAATCCCTCGGGAATGTCTGATGGCTGTATGACTTACCTATACTATAAAGAACACATAGATAAGAAAACTTACATGTATGAACACACACCTCAATATAGACGTGAAGAAATTCCTTTCTCCATATAGGAAGAGGGGAACAGATAGTAAGGATTTGTATACTTAGTTAAAAATAATGAAGTTCTGCCTTGGGAAGGGTGTCATCACGCAGACTAGGTGTCCTAAGAAGGAAGATGTCCCTTTTCTCTACAATCCTCTCAACAATTGCTTCTTGATATAAGTTTGCTGAATTCATATGACATATTTAGAATTTTTAGAAGCATGACACTTGCAATAACCATGTTCAGTTTGTATTTGAGGGTAAAACAAACATTTTGGAAACTATGATTTATAATATAGTCCTAGTTTCTAGTCAAGAACCTTAGACTTTCTGGTTTAAATGCCATAGAGAAGTCATGGGTGAACATGGAAGTTAATTGCATTATAGGCTATGTTAGTATCATTACAACGTTATGTCAATAAAATTATTAAACTCAACATTTCTAATGAAAATAAAATGCAGAAACACACACACACACACACACACACACACACACACACACACACACACACACAAACACACACACAGAATAGTTTCTTATGCCACTCAGGAAAATGTTGAATTCCATTTTTCTCTTTGAATTGCAGGTAGGACACATCACAGGCCTTTCTCTTTCTGCTCAACAAAAATGAAGAAAGGCCATTGTTAATTTAAATTTTTCTATACACAGTATATGTATGGAGGTCAGAGGACAACTCATGGCAGTCAGTTCCTTCCTTGAACTCAGGCCCTCAGGCTTAAACTCAGGGGTGCTACTTGTTGAGCTATTTCCAAGGCCCGCAAGCCATCATCCTTTATGTTCACAATACAAAATCACCAGGAGGGGGTAGAGGAATCTTTTCTTTAACCCCTGAGAACTATTGTTATGCAATTAGGAGGTATAGCAACAACCAGTTGCAAAGCTGTAAAACAAACACGCCACTGAGGAGCATGCACTGGCAGTGCTATTGACTACACACGGCCCTTCAGGGACTACGAAGCTCATCTGACATGGCTACCTACTCTACAGAGGTACTTAAAACAACACACACAATCCATAACTATCATGTTTCATCACACTCAAGAATCATTCAAACCCAAAGAGACTAACATTTAAAAAAAAAAACAACTAAACCCATACATGTCTCCTAGAGTAGGTAAAACACACACCTGAAGCTGCAGCCTCAGAGATTATCTAGTGCATTATTTCAATGGCTTGTCAAAAATTATGATCTACTTCCAACTGCTCCATAAACACAGCCCATGGATAAGTCTATGTTGGAGCGCATCTGAAGTTCAGCAAGTATTTGATGTAACGCTGCCTCTGTAATCTCAGCATTTTAGGAATGTGATTTGCACATGTAATTCATATTCCTAAGCATTTTACCTTTTTAATAAGATCTTAGGTGAGAGTCAGAGCTCTAGAGAGAATTGTCACATTGGGATGACTATATGTTAGTTGATTTTCATATGTTTTCTGTGTTGAATTTTTTTCTTCTTTGTTTTCCTTTTTCTAAGTTTTTGCTCTTTTGATTTATTTTGTTTGTCCTATGATGATTTTTAAAAATTAACACACTTTACCACAATAAAATTCCCTACTTTATAAAATATGCAATTCAGTGTTCTTTATCATAATCATCAACATGTACAATGGCCACTATTATTTAATTCCAGAACATTTAGATCACCCTTTAAAGAAGTCCAGATCCAGTCGACCTCATTCCTCATCTCCCTCCCTCTTTCTTGCTCTCTCCTGTATCGCTCAGCAACCCCCTGGCAACCACTCATATTTATGTTTCTTTAATACAAATGAACTCGTACAACGTGTGGCTTCTGTGGCTTGCTTGTCTTTTCAAGCCCCATCCATGTGGTGGCACATGTCAGTACTTCATCTAATTTCAGGACTGAAGTCTGTGAATATACACTGTGCTAAACTGTTGGTTGTGGTGACACTGACTGTTTCTAATTTGAAGTTATTGAATAACTCAATAACAGCTGGACATTGATGGATCAGTCTTATGTGTACACCCTTGGGGGTAGGGGTGGAATTGCTAGATTAACACCTTAAAGTAGAATTAGTGGATAATATGAGTGCTTTAGGATCAACTTCCTCAGGCTGCTAACCCATTTTTCCCAATGTTACTATTTTACATTGCTACCAGTAACAGAAGAAGGTTCAAACATCTCTGTATCAGTACTTGTCTTTTCTTTTTATTATTATAGGTCATCATAGTGGGTGCAAAATAATTTGTTTGTGGTTTTCATTTGCAGGTCTTACAAAAGTTAATTAGGCTTAGCATCTGCTATGCCTTCTGGTTATCCTCTTTGGAAGATAAATACTTAATCTTATATGTTAACTTGACTGAACTAAAGGATGCCCTAAGAGCAGGTAAACATTAAACATTATTTGTGTGTTGTGTATGTGCAAGTAAGGTTGCTTGCAAAAGAGATTAGCAGTTGAGTGGGTAGACTGACAAACAAAGATCAATCTAGACTAACAAAGATCAATCTACTGTGGCCTGAATAGAACAAAAGGCTGGGCAATACCTCACATGTATTCTGCTTTAGTTGGGACTTCCATCTTCTGTGTACAACGAGGCTGCTGGTTCATGGCCTTAAGAAGTCACCACTGGCTATCCTGAGTCTTCAGCTTGCAGATAGTAGACTGTACGGTTCCTCAACCTCCGCAGATACATAAGCCAAACTTATAACAAGTCTCTCCATCTCTCAGCTCATCTCTTATTGGCTCTATCTTTTTGGAGAACACTGACAAATATAGATTTTGAACTGAGAATGGGGTGTTACCATAACAGATACCTAAAATATTGAAGTAGCTTTGGAACTGGATAATGGATGAAGACTGGAAAAAATTTTGAGGTGCACGCTAGAAAAATCTAGATTTCTGTAAACAAAATGTGAAAAGTGACTTTGGTTAGGCTCAGAAGGGAAGAAACATGGAGAAAAATCCAGTTTCTTAAAGAATAGCTAAGGGATCATGTGCAGAATGTTGGTAGCAATGTGGATGGGCGGGGCTTAGACTAAACTGAGTGTGTTACTAATCGTTGTAGGAAAATCGTCTTTGTTATGAAATGAACTTCACAGCCATAAACTTTGAAGCACTGTGCAGTCATGCCCACCTGCCTGCACTCCACTAGACGGCAGTTCACAGACACTGCTCTTCCTTTAATCCACAGACAGGCTGTGACAAGCTTTCACGGAACATGCCTATCTGTTAATGCTGGTTCCCAACAGTATACGCCCATGTTGTTTTATATATGGTGAGTCTTACAATATTTATTTTTGCATTATTATTATTACATATATATGGTACTCACTGATGTTATTATAATTGTTTTGGGGTGCTACAGACCATACTCACATAAAGTGAAACATTTTATCAATGAATTGTGTGGTCTGTCTTTTCTCCAACCAGCCACTCCCTCATCTCTTCTAAGATCTCTCTATTCTCTGAGACACACCAGTCTTGAAACTGGCCAAAATGGCACTAAACGTTCCAGAAGAAGGGAGAGCTGAAAACCCTCCTTTAAATAAAAATTAGACACGATTAATGTAATGAAGAATATATGTCAAAAGCCAACTGGGTATCTCATGTCAAGTCATGAGGGAAAAGAAAAGTTCTTAAAGGAAAAGAAAGTCTTACTCCTAAAGTTAGGTAGCTAGACAAGCACTACAGGGCTTGGGAGCTACAAGGCTGGACCCTTCCCCTCAACTTTGGATTCCATTCCCTGTTTCTTTGGATTTAAATCACCAGGTGAAAAGAGGGAGATATCTGGGCTTTGCTGACCCCACTAAGGGAATCTACTTTATCTTGGTCAAAAAGTACAATCTAAGTTCCACCCCTGGCTCTGGGTGCCTGCCATCCTAAACTTCCCCAAACACAATATACTATTATAGTCTCTTCCTTTTATGAATTAATCCAGCTGGGACTGTCAGTCACCTGGCCAGGAATGAATACATACCACCTAGCTTTTTAAGAACTTTATATGAAGACGTGCTAAGGAGGAGGGAGGACTGAGTATCCCTTAATGCTGTGATGTACTTATACTTTCCGGAAGCCTCTCCCTGTGTGCAGCTGACCACAACGTAACGAAGCCTGTCTGTCAGAAAAGTATTACTTTCCCTTTTTTCTTTTAAATATTTTTATTTTATTATTATTTCTTTTTTTCTTTAATTTTTTTTTTCATTTTACATACCAACAACTGTTCCCCCTCCCTTGGATAGTCAACACTGGCTGGCATACTAAGTTGGGGCAGGACTAAGCCCCTCCCCCAGCATCAAGACTGAGTAAGGCATCCATTTTGGTTATCAGACAAATGTCTAAGCATGCTTCTGGACCTTTTCCCTCTTTCTCTGGAGGCCACTCTCTTACCCTGTTTCTCCATCTCCCTCCTCTGTGATTCTGTTCTGTTGCTTTTCTCTCAAATTCTAGTAAAATTGTCCTTGGACTTCTGTTGTGTCTGTTTTTAAATTCTTTTATTAATGAGACTGAGAACTAAAAAAAAAAGGAAACTTCGGTTTCCCTGGTAACACTGTGAACACATGAATGACAAGAAAGCAGAACAGCATTAGTGCCGAACACAGAAAAAATGTTAGTGAGCTGAACAGACAATCAAACTAGCCACAACTCTGTCTCAAGCCAAAGCCCAACGGACTAGGGCCCGGCCTCTTCGAGTCTGCCAGTGGATGAGAGGGGCAAGGACGTTTAAAGCCTGCAAGGGTTCAGCACGAGGTTTAAAGGAAGAAGCTGTCTCCATTCCTGAAAGTGCAAGGGGAGCAGAAAGCACTAACGAAGACACTATAGCTAAGTTTGCAAACCTGAAGAAGAGTGGTTGGCGCTGGCTGTATCAACTGTGAGATGTGTTAACCAGGAGGCTTTTCTATCAAGTGCTATAAACCCCGTGTTTATGACAAGGAATTCAAATGTTGTATCTTCCCCATCTTGTACACAAATGTCTTCATCCCCCTCCACAGACAACTGGTAAAATCTGTGTTTACATAAGAGCCCACTACACACTCAGAACTAGAGTGAAGAGGCCGGTCCCTCACTCCTGCTTCCCTTCACTCCCTTTGCACCAACTCTTTGAAAATTAGCCAATCCCAAAAAACTAGAGGTTGGAATCCAGCCAATGGGGAAAGACCCTGGTCACCACCTGGTTAGATAAAAGCCACATGCACTTCCTGTCCTGTGCTCCCTCTTCCCAGAACACCTTCTTGATCAAGAGTCAAGTTTTGCCATGTTCAGACACTCAACTAAAGTCTCTTTTTTTGTTACCCTGAACTTAGTGTTAACACAACTGACCAATTTTCCATCAACAAACAGATTTTTTAACCAATCATCATCATTCTTAAAGATGTCATCTAGGATTTTCATAGTTAGAGAGAAGTCAATGCCTGGATTCAAAACTTTGGCGATTCTGTTCTTAGAACCTAGTAAACTGAATTGAATGCTTCTTTCCATTTTCAAATCTCCTAGGGTCCTAAAGAAAGATGCTAAGTTTGCTCCACGCTTTGAGAAGGCACAACAAAGCCTGCATGGTAGTAGCACATCTGCTCACAACATGCTTACTTGATATTTTAAGCTCCTACTATGGGAGGGGTGTCTTTTCAAAGTTCTACTGATCTTGCCAATGCATCTGGTCCCCCAGGACCTTTAATGGAGACATACAGTGAGATTCACATTGTTTCCAGAGTGCAGCCCATGGATCAAGGAATGCTTTTGGCTTTCAAATCTTATTATTTAAGACATACATTTCACAGGGCTATAGCTACCATAGGTAATGACTCTTTTGATGGATTGGGGCAGAGTACATTGAAAATCCTCTAGAAAAGATTAATCATTCTAGACTCCATTAAAAATGCTGGTAATTCATAGGAGAACGTCAAAATATATCACCATTAACAGGTGATTTGGAGAAGTGGATTCCAACTGTTATGGATGATTTTGGGGTGTGCTAGACTTCAGTGAGGGAACTAAAATGCAAATGTGTTGGAAATAGCATAAGAATTAATGTTAGAATTAGCAGTGGACTGAAGACGTGTCTGAACTGCTGGGACCACATATAAAGCATTCATGGAGGCTGAGCGATTTTCAAGGATGAGCACAGAAAATGGCTCCTTGAGACAGAATCTGCTGCTGTTAAAGATACTGCAAACCTAGCTGGAATGGTGGTAATAACTTTAGAATAGTTGTGTTTGAAAAGATCAACTTTACTTTGGAAAACAATTCTACTGTGTATAAAACACTATCAAGTAGCACCTAATGATACTGCGAAATCTTTCATGAAAGGAAGGGCCAGTGGATGCATCAAACATCATTACTATTTTAAGTTATAATCATATTTTAATTTGTACATGAAATTTTCACAAAATAAAGAAAAAACTTCAAAAGTTCCCATAGCCACCTTCAGCAACCAGAAGTGTCACTTCTATTAGTTAGTGACACTATCACTGAAGTCAGACTCAACACCAGTGAGAAAATTATGAATAAGCAAAGGGTCAGGTGATCATTAGCATTTTGCAATAAATTATTCTTTAATTAAGATACAGACATTGTTAAAGAGCTGGTGTTATTGGATATTTAATAGAATTTAAATACTTAAATTTAATATTTAATAAGATA
>CABHPQ010169018.1:0-39827 GCA_902168405.1 Peromyscus aztecus | reverse complement strand
GATAGATAGATAGATAGATAGATAGATAGATAGATAGATAGATAGATTGAGGGAGAGCAGCTCCCTCTTTTTCTCCCAGGGAACTCTTGAGGAAGAAGAAGTAAGAAGTATGTAGATAGAAGTATAGAGGAGAGAGAGAGTTAGAACATAGGATAGCTCGGGAGGGCCTGGGTCAAAACACACCAGCCCCTTCTGTCTCTACTAAAGAGCTTTTAAAGGAATGCCAAAGGGTGGAGCAAAATAACTCCCCCCAGCACAGCCAAGTGAAGACCATCCCAGACACCTGGTGACCCTGCACATGGTCAAGCCATCTCCCTAATGCAGCTATGCTGTGTAAAGCAAGCTCAGATCTAACAAGGAAACCTTTGTGGGCTACCACAATAGATAGACTAGCTGGGCATTGGTGGCGCACGCCTTTAATCCCAGCACTCGGGAGGCAGAGCCAGGCGGATCTCTGTGAGTTCGAGGCCAGCCTGGGCTACCAAGTGAGCTCCAGGAAAGGAACAAAGCTACACAGAGAAACCCTGTCTCGAAAAACCAAAAAAAAAAAAAGATAGACTAAAGATAAATAGGTGATAGGTGATAAATAGATACTTAGATTGATAAGCAGATGATAGATATGTAGTTAGATCTTAAAAAAAGAACAAGTATAAAAATATTAAAGCAAGACTGGTTCTTAGGATATTATGATTAAAATTACTTAGAAAATATACAATCCTTTATTTTTTAGTTTCAGAAATGCATGTATTAATAAATAGCACATTTGGAAACAGTATTCTCAACACAGACATAATGAGCTTGGAAAGAGACAATTCACACAAGGAGAATGGGCCTCTATCAATATTCAGGATAGAAAAATCTTGCAGCAGAAAATAAAGCATCAAAGGAAGACAGATATATACTGTGAAATATAGAGGAAAACATTTTATGTTTTCTAGACCTAAATTTTGAACCTAAATAACACTCAGAATATACTTAGTAATTTATTACCATACAGTATCTTTATAGCATTCATTTGATATGAATATTTACCTTTCCAGAGTTGTATATGAGAAATTTCTGATGTGGGTGTCTATGTGGGAAGGTAGAAGAGGGGTAGAATGGAAATCAGGACTAAGCAAAACCCAAACTCTGTTTCTGAGAATACACCATGAGTCCCCTGTACCAGAAGCTTCCAAAATAGCTAAATCATGATGTGGAAGAGAAGTTAGTGCAATAGAACAGCGTATAACAGAAGTTAAATGAAGGAAAGCATTATGCAAAACAGCACATATGGG
Source organism: Peromyscus aztecus (assembly GCA_902168405.1). Lineage (NCBI taxonomy): Eukaryota > Metazoa > Chordata > Mammalia > Rodentia > Cricetidae > Peromyscus > Peromyscus aztecus. Next base: position 38,550 of record CABHPQ010169018.1, on the reverse strand, counting down.
TCATGTCTATTTTGTCTGAGATCTATAATGACTGCACAGAACAAAAGACAGACAGGCGTTCCCAACAAAGAATACTGCCGGCTGAAGTCTGCGGGCTGAGCACCTTTCATTCACTGCTTCTAGTTCTCCAAGTTTTGCTTTGTTACTAAAACCTTTGGTTTAATAATACAATTAACAATAGCTGCTAAAGAAAGAAACGTGAAAAAGCAGTGGGGAGTATGGAAGAACATCTAGTTTCAAACCTTAGATCTTCCACTTATCATCTGAAAATGGATGCAGCAGAGCACTCATCACCTTCCAAGACTACTGTAAAAAAATAAATGAAAATAAAAACCATTGCACAAGCTTGTTAGTTTTATAAAAATGTACTGGACAATTGGGGTTAAGTGTGCTTTGGAATTCATATTTTTGTTTTAGTGGTACAATAATGTAAATCTAGCCAGGCCGTGGTGGCACATGCCTTTAATCCCAGCACTTGGGAGGCAGAGACAGGCGGATCTCTGTGAGTTCGAGGCCAGCCTGGTCTACAAAGCGAGTTCCAGGAAAGGCGCAAAGCTACACAGAGAAACCCTGTCTCGAAACCACCCCCCACCCCCCGGAAAAAAAATAATAATGTAGGTCTAATATATATCTTCTGTCAAATGGCAAATTATATACTTGTTTAGTGAAATAGTAATAGTCCTGCTAATAAAAATAATTAAGTAATAGTTCTAGGTCACTTTAGGTTAAAATCCACACTAGATTTTGCCACCAGGTACGTTAAAAAGTAATGTATATTCCAGAAGAGATTTTAGTATCACATTTGCAGAAGAGGAATTCAGATAGATAATCTTAGTTAAATGTTGAAAGTCAGAATAGATCAACTCATCACCTTCACATAAATAAATCTTGCAACAAACAGGCCTGGAGATTTCAAAGACATTGAGAGTAGAATTTATCCAGTATTGAAGGGTTGACACATGCACTGTGTAAAAGAGTAAAAGGAATCCAGCTGAGTAAGTGTGTGAGAACCCAGCAAGCAAGAAAAGCAAGAGCTCAAGCAAGAAAAACTTGTGGTCTTGAGGAAGGAAGAAGTACCAAGACAGGGTTTATTCAGAATTGCTTGTGCAAGTTTTCCAAGGAGGACATGAACAGATGTCGATTTACCCAGACAGACCAAAGAATTGCTACAGGATCCAGGTTGGTGAACCGACATGTTTAAGCTGGCTACCTACAGGAGCAGCCCCTACAGTATCAAAGAAGAATCCCCTCCTCAGTGATTGTTAAACCTTTTTATATCCTTGTGGAGGAGGAGGAGGAGGAGGAAGGGCTGCATCAACCTGATGAACACCCGCTTCCCAAAGTGGAATGTGGGTGGGCTCAATCGTGCACGGATGTCCTCCAGGTAAACAGCAGGTCAGATCCAGACAGCAACAGTCATACCTTGCTAAAGGAAGGAGTTCTATGAGAAGTGAGGGGGACTGAGCTGGATTGTTCTCAGAGAGAACTTTCAAAGTTCTGAGTTTTGCACAGCATGAAAAGCAAAAAAAGTCATTTCTAGACTTTCCACAGAAACCACTGTCCGCAAACTCTCCCAGCCATGCTTAATTGTGCGTTTATCCTCCCAAAAGTGAATGCTGGCTCCTCCATTGAGCGATGCTGTCAACTGTCACAGCTGCCAAGCCAACAGATGGTGTGGGCTGGTGTCGCCCGCAGTTTCCAAATGTAAAAAATATAGTCATTTAGATGTTTTCTATGCACATCCATCTCCTCATTAATCTTCTAAGAGTAACTGCAAATGGGTGATTTCTATGTGAAGATTAGTGGCGTTCTGGCTACCTGCATTCTCACACTTCCAGACCACCTGTCACCCTAGCACCTTGCTGGAACTAGGAATGTGCAAGGAACTTTGAGATCTCTCTTGTATCTTTCCTCTTTAGCTCGGGGATTTACATTTTCACCTCTTTGTGAACAAGGCCTGTTGCACTGAATTATTTCTTATCTGGACAGACACAAGGCAGCACTGTACAAGAGAGCTAACAAATATTCTTAAATTGATTTCAGATCAGATCTAGTTTGTAAGAAATATTCATGACTAACAAAAGCATACTCGCAGGCAAATGAAAACAAATTCAAAGACTGATTCTAAAAATCAGTAAGCCTCATGGTGAATTTTCACTACTTTTTTTTTTTTTGCTATCACCGTTACAAGGAACAACTAACAGTAATGAACCTGTAAATTACCTCTTAGCTTGGCGATAGTGAAAATCTCAAAATAGAATTCATGGCAGTCTGGCTTCCATCATCCAGTTCATTTTTAAAATTCTTACCAAATTCATCTCTTCAAAGCACATATCCAATCTCTCCAGCTAAAAATTCTAACGACTTTCTCTTATCAGCTGAGAAGCACACTAAGAATTTTCCAAGTAGCTCTTTTTCATTATTGGTTCCATATTTCCTTATTCCACTGGTTGAAGCCTGGACATTGGGGAGAGGGGGGAGGAAATGCCTTAAAATATTCCTATTGGCATGTATACATTGATGTTTTTCACGGAGTTTTTCAATAAGACCTTAGGACATAATCAATGGCTTTGTCACTTTGGGATGGTCTTACGTAAGAAAAAAACGACATTACACAAAAGAAATATGAGGTAGTTTTTGAAGAGAATAGCGAGCCAAGGATCTTACCTTAAGTAAACTACTAAGTAGGTATTGAGAGAGTCAGCTTAAACAGCAGCATCAGGAAACCGAGTCCGACAGTTTCTGAAGAGACAGTGCAGACCAAAGTTCCACAGTCAGTTATAATATCCAGTTTTCCAGCATTCATTCTGTCCTTTAACAATAGTTTGAAGGACTCCAACACCTTCTGGAAAATTCCATTACATAGCACTCCAAACTGAAGGTGAGCCGAACAGACACATGCTCGTAATGTCTGATTTCTGAATCCAGTTACTGTAATCAACTGTCCCAGTCAGAAACTTCTGAATAGTCATTCATCATCCTCCCTCAAGATACTAAATCCCACAAGATTTACACTCAGGACGCAAACTGTAAACTGGAAGACATACAGCCTGTCTGGAGATGTGTGTATGTGTGATTTCCCTGTTCTGTGCTTTGACCTATGCGGTGTTGGCCCCCACACTGTTACAAGGTTTGAAATTCAGGAGATCCTGCATAAAACTTTCGGTGTTCAGGTTTTCTTGAAAAATCTAATTTGACAACGATGACATCACACTGTCCCATAAGACAATACATTGACCTGAAGTGAATATGGATGCCACCTAGAGACAAGGCAGAGGTAAGCTGCTTGCCAGATTTTCTTATCCCCACCTTTGCTATCCTCTATCACCCAAGCTACTCCACATCTTTAAAGTCATCTCCCTGGTTAATATAGACACTGGCATCTGGGACATTTGTTAGGATACTCTTTAGATACTGAAAGAAATCCTTCCTTATCCTTCTGCCTTTGAATGCTTGCCCTGATGCTAATAGTTCCCCACAGTGCACACGGATCATGCTGCATCAGAAATTATGCAATTCTGTCAAGAGCCCATTTTCTAAAAAGCCTTCCCTGATTTCCAAAAAATAAATGGGCTACTTTTCTACGTGCCCCCAAAGCACTTATTAATGTATTTTATTCCCTCTTGGGGAAAAATAAAACTTTGCTTGTCCAACGTTGGAAATGTACATTTCTGTTTTCTTCAGGAAACTTTCAAAGTTTTAATGCTAGTCTGTGAGCCATCTCAACATTATTTTAATTAAGTTTAAGTAATTAATTTTACATTGTATAACGAGAGATGCAAGTTTTGGTTTTATTTGTATTAATTATAATTATGAGGTATAATTTACATCTTAAAAATATATTCTTTTGAGGTTACAGATTAATGGGTTTTTATATTGCTGGAAATAGTATCTCAGGCAAGGTTTCAAACAGTTTCCATTGTCCCCCAAATTGACTTTTCAAGCAGCCCTGCACCATTGGAGTCCAATGTTATTATTTCTTTTTTGACAATGTACTATCTTTGCTAAATTTAATGTAAACAAAATCATATAGCAAGTGTGTTTTATTTTCCTTCTTTGACACAGTATGCTTTGTGCTCCATCTGTGCTGCTGATCAATACCTTCTTCCTTTTATTGCTGACTATATTTCACTGACCAAATGTACTAAAATGTGTTTGCTATTCCCTTGATGAACATGAGTTTTCAGTTTTGGTAAGAAATTGAGTGGCTTTGAACATCATGTCCAAATATTGGTGTAAAAATAAGTCTCAATTTGTCTTGGGTAAATATGTGCATGAATGGAATTGCTAGGTCTTATTATAAATTGATTTTATGTTATTAAGACACTGTAAAACAGCTTTTCAAACTGGCTGTGGAACTCTGCATGCCCATGAGCCATGTACTAGCTCTCATGCTCCTCATCCTCAACAGTCCTCAGCGTTGCCATTTTTCTGCAAGTTGACTGCTCTGTTGGGTACACAGACAACACCTAACCTGGTCTCAATTTGTGTTCACTAATGACTAATTATAACATCCCAGCCTAGTTGCACCAACCAAAGGAAACAAACAGAGACTGTCAGGCCATATAAAGGTCATTGAAATTAACTCTCATCAGGAATGTCAACAAGATCAATTAGCTACTATGACAGACAGGGTCCCCCGAGAGCCAGAACTACCGCCTGGAAGACCAAAGGTTTGGTAGAAATGGCTGAACTAGTAGTGTTCCCTACTTACCACAGAGCTTTTTAGCCACAAGTTGGAAAACTAGGTCTTCTCTACTGCCCTGAGAAAGTTACAGAATGATTAATAAACAGGAAACCCTTCTGGTTCAGTGGCAGAGACTCATGTGTTCTCCCTGGTGTTGCACTGGAATGGCAAGACCAAGGTCACTTGTCTTTTCAGGGGAATCCTCAACCACAATGCTCACTGAACAAGAAGAAAGTCTGTGGATGGCATATGATAAGCTTTGGTGCCATTAACTAGCTACATCTGTCCTGCTATGACAAGGAGAACATTCTAGAAGCACTTGGCAGCTCCCATGAAGGAAGCAGGTTCCCTCAGTAGACAAGGCAGATCTTCTCAGACCCCATTGTACCTGTGCCTTCATTTGAACCCTCTGGCCTCTCTCTGGACACTTTGTATTGCTTCTTTAACTTGGTTGAAGCCAGAGTAACGTATTGGGGACTTTCAAGGATTTGACACTGGGTGATTTGCTTTTCTAGGGGTCATACTCAACACTGTCAGTCATAGTCTCAAGCACTTTTTGGGCCTCATATGTATTTTCTTTCATGACATATCTGTCAAATATTTTGTCTAGTTTTAAAAATAGGTTATTTAACAAAACTTGTCAGAGTTCCTATGTTAAAATGCAACACTCAGTGCTTCTTTCCATATTTGGTATCAAATATTTGTTAGAAAACTTTATTTTTGTATATTGAAATTCCTTGCCACATTTGTTGAAAATCAGTTGGTCAGTTACGCACATACCTGTACAATATCTATGCCTGGTTGATTGATTGCTACAGCTTTGAAGTTAGCTCTGAAAGCAGGTAATAGATGTTGTTTCATTTGTACCTTCACTTTCAAAAAAAATTTTGATTCTTTAGAATCACCTCATTGTTTTCCACAAAAATTCCATTTTGAATTCAGACATCTGTTCAGTTCCATTTTGGGAATGAATGAAGTTTTATGAGACAGAGCCTCACATGCAGCCTTGACTGGTCAAGAACTCCCTCTGTAGACCAGGTCAGCCTCAAACTTACAGAGATTCACTGCTTCTGCCTTCTGAGTGCTAGGATTAAAAGTGTGTGCCAACATGCCCAACTAGAAATGGCTTCTTAGTATTAAAGTCATGAATGTATGATCCCTCTTAAATCATCCAGTCCTTCCTCAATTTCTCATAGTCATGTTTTAAAACATTCAGTACAAAGAATTTGCCCATATTTCATAAATGTTTAATTTTTTGGTGCTAATTTTATGCACACACACACACACACACACAAACACACACACATATATATGTATATATACATATTCTGGTGATTGCTATTAGTATATGAAAATATAATTTCATGTATTTGAATTTGGAATGTTAATGTGTAGTAATTCTACTTATGAATTTAATATCTCTAATACATAAGATATCCTTTTCTATTTATGTTCAGATCAGTTTGGGTAAATTGTATCTTTTAAGTAATTTGTAATTTTACTAATATTCTGCAATACATAACGTTAAGTTGCTCATGAGGTTCTCTTATTGTACCTATCATGTTGTCAACAGTGAAGGGGTTAGAGGCACAGTTCCATCACTGTCATCCTAGAAGCCTGGAAGCCCTCTTAACCTTTTAGTAACCTCAACTTGCATAAACCACGGATGATGTAAGAAACAAATGTCAGGACTAGTCAGTATGAAACAGACTTAGGATTTAATGCAGGTGTTATAATATAGGCTTAAGGACAAGGATTAAAAGAAAGTAAGTTTCTTAGTAAGAAAGAAACACCTCAAAGCATGGGAATGGCCTTCTTAAAGAGGAGTTGCAGTTCATTGTTTCTTACAATTGGCACATTATATAGGATTTGGAAAGGTCTAAAACTATTATTTGGAATTTTAATTTAAATATAGCATTTTAATTGACTCTTTGAATATATATATAAAATGTATTTTGATCATATTCACTTCCTATCCCTTCCCCTAAGTACCCCAAAGAGCCACCTTTCACCACCCACCTCCCACCCTTTCCCAACTTCAAGTCCACTTGTTTTTTTATAATCTACCAAATAAAATTTGTGCTGCCCTCATACGCACAGAGTTTGGCTGTCCACTGTTTATTCTGGTAATCTCCAATCTTTGTCTCAAACAATCTTTCTGTCCCCCTCTTCCACATTGGTCCCTGAGTTTTAGGAGGAGTGTCTATGATGTAGATGTCCCATTTATGATTGAGTACTACACAGACATTTATTCTCTGCAATTTGACCAGTTGTGAGTTCCTGTCTTAATTCCTGTCTATTGCACAAAGAAACTTCTCTGATGAAGTTTGAAAGCTACACTAATTTGTGGACATAGAGATATATAGAGATACAAATTTAAAGGATAGTTTAATATTATGTCCATTTAGCAAAATAATAACAGTAGATTTGTGGTAATATTGTGTTCCCCAAAATATTGTGCACCCTAATAAACTTATCTGGGGTCAGAGAACAGAACAGGCACCAGATATAGACGCAAGAAAATGGTGGCACACACACCTTTAATCCTAACATTCCAGAGGCAGAAATCTGTCTGGATCTCTGTGAGTTCAAGGTCACACTGGAAACAGCCAGGCATGGTGACTCACGCCTTTAATTAATCCCAGGAAGTGACGGCAGAAAGCAGAAAGGTATTTAAGGCTTGAGGACGAGAAACTAGAGGCTGGTTAAGCTTTTTGGCTTTTGAGCAACAGTTCAGCTGAGATTCATTCTAGATAAGGACTCAGAGGCTTCTAGTCTGAGGAAACAGGATCAGCTGAGGAATTGGCAAGGTGAGGTGGCTGTGGCTTGTTCTGCTTCTCTAATCATTCAGCGTTCACCCCAATACCTGGCTCTGGGTTTGTTTTTATTAATAAGATCTTTCAAGATTCGTGCTACATCTGGCGCCCAATGTGGGTGGTACGACTTCACAAAAAAAGCTACTTGCCTGTGGCCTTGCGGGCGCCAGCTCAGGCCCAAGCTACACACGTTGCCAGTTGTGGTGGCACACTGGTTGGATTTACTGAAGGGGGCAGAGGTAGGAGGATCCTGAGTTTGAGGCCGGCCTAGGAGGCCTGCTAAGGAGAAGCTTCAGCCGGGGCTGAGCCACAAATAGTGGTGGGACCATAGAGGCAGAGGCTGCTGCTCTGAGTTGCTGGCTGCTTCTCATTGTGTTGGTGACTGCGGTGATGCTGCTACCTGGGATGAAGGGTTTACTGCTGCTTGTTCAAAGAAGAATTGCATGGACCATCTTGTTACAAGAAAGCATCTGCAAAAGTCAGTTTGGAAAAGTTTGGCAAGACAAATGGTGGGGAGAAATTGATGTGAAGATATTCTCTTCTAGGGAAGAACTTTCATGGTTCCGAGAGACAGACATTTATCAGACTAGGATTGCTCCAAACCACAGAGGAGGCACACACACACACACACACACACACACACAGAAAAAAAAATTGTGAAGGGAACCATGACCACACCTAACAGCAACTTTGAAATCTTCAAAAGGATGACGGGACCCCACCAAGATGATTCCACATGGACTATGGTAAAGCCATTAAGCTGATTAACCCCACAGAAAGATTGGCTCTGGACTACAAATTGCTCAGGACAATTTTGAGATGACTAGCTGAGATGATCCAGATTCACAGACTACTCGAGCAAGTACTTAAGCCCTGAACTTTCCCATTATGCAGAAACTGGACAAATGATACAGGACTTGACAATTAACCCCAAAATTTTCTTTTCAGGATTTCCTAAAGATGCTTCACCCCCAGAAAACAGGAAGTTATTTTAAGAAAACAATGCCCACATTCCCAAGAGGTGGGATAGGAGGTTTTTGGTTATTTAATGAGTTATGGATATTGTCATGGTTTATGATGGTTGGTTACAAGTTGTTAATGGTCAGGAAAAAAGCTGAACAAGGAGATTAGATTCAGAGTTTTTGTTTGAAAAGAAAAAAGAAAAAAGAGAATATAGATATGAGGTAGACCACTGAATCTACTCTGAAAAAAAAGATAAAGAAATAATAGGATAAATGGGTAGATCATTGAATCTACTCTAAAAAGAAAAAGGGGAAGATATAAAAATGACAAAAGGTAGATTATTGAATCCATTGTGAAAAGAAAAAAGAGAATATGGATATGATAAGACAAAAAGATAAATTATTGCATCTATTTTTAAAAAGGAACTACTTGTTTTAAATAGGATAAGTAATGAAATTTTTTGTCTGAGTTTATCAAATGTTACTGGACTGGACATTGTTAATATATATATAAAATGGAGTTTTTTGTCTGAACCTGTCAAATGTTAATGGACTAGACATTGTTAATGTAATTCTTGACTGTATATATTGTATATACTTATTGGGTATAGTTTCACTTGTATTAGTTATAAGCTTTTTTAAATTTTAGACAAAAAAGAGGAAATGTGGTGATATTGTGTTCCCCAAAATATTGTGCACCCTAATAAACTTACTCGGGTTCAGAGAACAGAACAGCCACTAGATATAGAGGCCAGAAAATAAGAACTTTTAAGATTCATACTACATAGATTAAACCCTGGAGCCTGAGACCTCACAACCACGAGTTCTGGACCAGATTTACAATACTAGGCAATTGCTTTCTCCTATAGAGTGAGCTAGTTGCCTCCATTACATTGATGACATTAATGCATCAGTGAGTATATCTTACCAATCTGGGCATTATTGTAGCTCACAGAGCTAAGTAAGGATGTTGATGATGTTTCTCCTGCAGCCTGTATAACATTTTCCAGGACTATGAAAGCTGTTCAGTAGAGAGGAAGTGAAGGTGACAGCTTTGAAGTATAGCTGAGGAACATGTAGGAGACCACAGAGTAATTCTTGAGAGATATCTCCCTGGATTACGATTGATGCAGTAAAATTGTAGCTCCCAGAGATGAAGGGAGGTAGGATATATTTTCTGTAGAGAACAAATGGTCTTCTTTGAGATTCCCTGAAAAAAAAATATCTGGAGAAACAAATGTATTCCTTTCTAATGTCATATATACCTAGGACTTAAACCTGGGGTCATCATTAATATTTTCACATAAAATATCTATATATGAAAGGAATACTATTCCTATGTTGGCAACATTTACAACAACTATTGTTGATAGTGAAGGCCTCTGTACTTCTTAACTGGTGAGAAGTTTCAGTCAGACTCCAGGACTAGGGGCTCCTTTTTCTCTCATATCTCCATAACTTGCCCTGCCTTTCTATCAGCTTCAATGTCTTGAGATTTGTAGTTGTGCCTCCCTGTTAACCTGACATCAGCAATGTGTGTTGTTTTTTTTTATAGACTTAAACTGTTCTCACTTCCAGATTGTTGATTATATTAATCTTTACAAAGAAAACAAGCCTTTGATTTCATTGATTTTTCTTTATGTCTACTTTCTGTTCACTGATTTTTACCTTTCATTATTTCTTTCCTTTGGTTTACTATACTTTACTGTTCCTTTTCTAGGATCTTAGAGATTTAATGCAGTAATGTTGTACTTTTCATTATTCTAGTTTCTTTGAAAGTCAACTCTTTCATCTTCCTGATTTCACAGCCTGTAACTTCAACCACACTGCCTTCCCTGTTTCATTGCAGATGCTGTATCTCTTTGTTTCTGAAAGTTTGAGATTTACTTTTACTAGCTTCAGTATGTGCCATTCCTTTGCTGTGTGACAAACGTGTTCAACAAAGTCGCTCTCTGGTCTTGTTGAGACACAAATGCCTCTGAGACCTGAGAATTACTCTGGGAAGTTGGGAACTCACTTGGCCTCCTTGAGTTTCACCTGAAACCCTACATGAGTACTGCTTCTTAGTTACAAACAGCTCAAAGGGCACACAACATAGAGTCTGGGGCTCTTTATGTCCTGGAGTACCCTCCTCTGTAATCATCTCTGCAAATTCCAGCTCAGCCTCTCTAATCTCCAAACTATGTTCTCTCCTTTCAGCCTTGTGAGGCCACTCTGCTGTGCTTATGCTACCTCAGAACAGTATCCTAAAGTGTTGGATCCCTGAAGAAAGCCAGTTATTTGTATCATTCCCTTCATCTGTGTTATTATTTTAAAAATCACATTTCTGTGTTGAGGGTGGTCCAAACAGGAAGTGAACAGAGCTATTGAATTTTCAAGTTCTTCATGGTGGAAGAGATGTCCACTGTTACTTAGTCATTGACAAAAACAAGGTACATCTATAAATCTATATATATCTTTATTATAGTATTTATCACATTGTTTAATAATGACTGCTTTCCAGTCTGTGTCAGTCTTGGGTTTCTGGGGGCATTGAGTGGTACCCTAGGACTCCTTCGTAGATTTTGGCGTATCCTCGTCAGGGAACTGATGTGAAAGATGTACATTACATGTACACATTATTGCAGAAATGTCTCCAGCTCTCCACACATAGATTTGATTAGCATTCTGACACATTCCATTGAAATCAAATACTTTTATTAAGAAGACTCTATTAAAGAAAGGACAAGCATTTCCCTAAAAGGTATATAAGTTCCTGCAAACAAAACTCATTCTTTCTTATGGGAGCAGAGGAAGTCCTGAGCAAATGTGTAAAGGGAAGATGAAGTCCTGAGTGAATTTATATTGTGGACATGAGCACAGCTATGCCCAGGCCTCAGATCTGTGGGAAATTGACAGGTCTTTCCCCCTTTGGATTCAGAAAGGCAAAGTCTTCGTCTGATTTCAATATGAATGTTTATAAACGTTGACCAGTGTGTCTAAAACGGAGTAACTATAACTTCATTCTCCCAAATGTTTACAGACTGAGACTTCTTGCCTATAGAGAGCTCCTATAGAGACTTCTTCCCTTCCTAGATGATTAGCTAATCCCTTCTCCTGTGCTGTACCTAATAAGTGCATCCCAGTTCCATGTTATTGCCTTAGTTGGCACCACTCCATCAGAGTATGCACAGCTCACCTGACCTAGCTTTTCTGATTCATGTGTCTGTAGTTTCTTTAGTGTCACATTCTTTCTTCATCCCCTTACTGAGTCTGGGTTGCAGAGCCAAGACCTGCATGTTGCAATGTTTTTCTGTTATTTCAAAGTGAAGGTTACAACTGCTTTCTTTCCCCAATATGGAAATGAGCAAAGTTGGGACTGAATAGATGGGACTGTGGTATATGTATGTGTGTTGTATGCAGAATCCAGGGGAAGGTGTCAGGTGTCCAGCTTTATCTCTCTCTGCTGTACATCTCCCACTGAATCTGAAGCAAGGCTGCTGATCAGCAAAGCCTGGCAATCCTCTGTCTCTAAGTCGCCCCCATTCCCCACATCCCTGGAGTCATAACTAATTGAATTGACACACCCTGTGTTTTACATGAGAGATAGGATCTGGACTCAGGACCCTGTGCATGTCCAACAGTGTTCTTTTGTACTGAGCACTTGTTCTGGAAAAAAAATCTTAACATTTATTCTCTCTTTCCCCCTTCCCTATTGAGGCTGAACTTCTGGACTCAAGTGATCTTTCTGTCTTAGACTCACAAGTAGATGAAACTAAATAAATGAATTACGCCAGATTATGTCTGACCTTTTTAATTGTGCAAGCTTAAGTACTTTTTAAATATAACTTTACCCTCTGTTTGTGATTGTTTTGCCTGCGTGATTGCTGTGCACTATGTGCCCGCCTGTTAGATCTTCTGTTAGATCTCCCATGGATGCCAGAAGAAGGCTTCAGATACCCTGGAACCAAAGTTACAAATGGTTGGGAGATGCCATAAGGATTCTGGGAATTAACCCCACATTCGTTTTAAGAGCAGCAAATGCTCTTAACTGCTCAGCCATTTCTCCAGCCCAAGCCTAAGTACTTCTTAAAAATACACTAAAAAAGTAATGAATTATTCCAAATATCAAATCCAATTAAAAACTCCACTTTGTGTTATGTATATATCACTATATAATTATTGAAACATGCAAATGCAAGTCTTCTTAAAGAACTGCTTGATCAATAAAATACTCTAATCTTAATTATGAATTTAGTATAAACTCCAAATTTTATAACACTCATAAAATGTATATATATTCTTAAAAACTGAATAACATTGAGTCTTTGTTTCAAATGTGTGTAACTAGTTTTATGCCTCCTAACTTATTTTGTGATTTGGGAGGAACCTATTCCTTTGCTTATATCCACTCATTCCTCTTACCAACTTATAATCTCATCATATATGTTCACTTTTTTATGTACTCCCCTGATAAGGACAATTTAAATGGTCTCCAATTTATCACTATTAAATACTTGCATTTGTCTTTTCTGGGTAAAAGGACAAAGACTCTTTGCTTTATCCGAGCCCAGATGTCAAAATGACACCATAAAAATCCATAGCCCAAAGGCACTATGGGTTTATTCTTCCCCAGAAGCCAATAAGAAGTGCATTTTCCTCATACTTTGAATTAGAATCCTGTTCCCATAGTCTAACCAATGAGAAGTATAAGAAATAACCACTTTTCACTTGTATCAGTTACAAAGTTAGAAGAATAATGAGCCAATTCTGAAAAGATCAAAACACTAAATTATTGCATGCTTGATGTCTTTTGTGCAATACCAAAATCTCTTCCAAAAGGTCTTGCCAACAGAGACAGACACCAATCCCCACAAACACATACATCTGTCTTCCACAATGACTTTACCATGTACCATCACTTGAGTCTAGGACAATGACTGTATTTTCTTGCTCACTAATCAATACATTGGGTTTATGTTTCATTTTATTTAGCCTTCTATATTGGGCTATACAATGCTAAGATGTAATTCACCTGTCGAACATTTTATAAAGATATCTACATCAAGTAACGGGTATGTGCACTAGTGAAATGTTTATACATTTTTCGATCTGCTCTTGACTTATTTTGGCACTCCAAAGCTCCATTGCATACCCTCATCTAAAGCATGTCCTTCTCTTGCCACACCCATTGACCCTAATCTCAAGATTTCCAAGTCAGACTTCAGACTTAATCTGAAACAACTTCAATTACAGGTCACCCTACACACACACACACACACACACACACACACACACACACACTCCTCACCCAGTCACACAGACTCTTGATCCATGGAACCATTGTGCACCTGCTTGAAAGACACATCTGCCCAATTCACACAACAAACAAACAACAAACAAAGCCACAGCTGAATGACTTTTCTTTTGTTGGCTGAATGTAAAACAAAAACAAATCACTGTGTCTCTCCACTTTTCATCCAGTTGTTTCCTCTCCTGTAGGTACACTCAGATTTCATCAATTATTTACTATACAATGATTTTGAAAAAATATCTTGCTGTATGATTCTGTCCTGCAATGTCTTTCTTATATTTTGCCAAGAGAAGGGCTGGAGCCAGGAAGGGTGGGATAGTAGTTTTGGAAAGATGATTTTAGGCAGGCTGAGGAGAGGGACACTGCCCAGCTGGCAGTGTCTGAATAGACAGGTGGGTAAGTCTGCTGTCATCATCGGAGCCTGCTGGCTCTGGTCCCAAAGACTGGGAAGAATTTAATACCGGAATATGTGAGCCCAGGAGGTGAGCTATTGACACAGACAGCTGGGTGGAAGCCAAGCAGAGGCTCTGCCAAAGTCGGTAGGCTGAGAATGAACAGGACTTGGTGGTCAAAAGGAAAGAGGAAGAACAGAACTCTGCAGGTGACAAGCAGCTATAATTTGATGCCTAGGGAATAAAGTGGGGGAGAAACCACACCCTGCTCTCGTGGAAAACACATAGCATTTTAACTAACACACTTTAATTCAAACGCTGACTTTACCAGCTTCAAGTCAGGTTGTCTTATTTCTTTAAATATCACTGTCATTGACTATTCTTTTGTTTTGTTTTGTTTTGTTTTTTTGTTTTTTCGAGACAGGGTTTCTCTGTGTAGTTTTGCACCTTTCCTGGAGCTCACTTGGTAGTCCAGGCTGGCCTCGAACTCACAGAAATCCGCCTGGCTCTGCCTCCCGAGTGCTGGGATTAAAGGCGTGAGCCACCAACACCGGGCTAGACTATTCTTGACTGAATAAAAGACAGTCATCATTTAAGTTTGCTGTCGGAAATTCAGTGGCAAATCATGGGTAAATGCTGTGTCAGTGACATGGCGTTGCAATCATTAGCTACTGTACTAGTCATAGGTAAAGGTGGCCTTTAAAAAAAGGTTCTATGAGAAGTAGACACCTCAACAATGATAACTATATACATAGATATTCCACTTTCAGTGAAGAGAACTACTAATTCAAAATCAATGGGGAGTTGAATGTTATTAGCTAGTCCACTATGGAGCACTCCATTAAGCAAGAGCAAAATGAATCTTCTTGGGTATACATGGAACACATTCCAGGGTAGATGACATTGTAGGCCATAGAATAAGTAAAGGGGTCTCAATAAATTTAAAATTAGATAGAGTGTGTCTCTAAACACAATGGAATGAAATTAGGCATCACTAACAGAAGAAAATTTGGAGCCCTCACAACTATAAAGAAATGAAACCACTCATTTCTAAATAACTTCTAAATAACCAGTGGATCAAAAAAGAAACCACAAGAGAAATTAGAAAATAATTTGCGATGAATGTCAATGGAAACATAACATACCAGAGCCTAAAGGATGCAATCAAGTCAATACACAGAGAAAATACATTGCAGCAGAAACCTACAATCCTAAATTACTAAGTTTAAGAAAGTAGAAAAAAGGCAGATGAAACACACAGCAAGCATAAAGAATGAAAAAAGTTCAAAGGGAGGAAAATGTTAATTAGAAAATAAGAAGACAACAGAAAAACCAACAAAAAAGTGGATTTTAAAAAGATTAATAAGGCTGACAATTAGCTAGACTTATGAAGAAGAATAAAGACAGAAGACACAAATTATAAAAAGCAGAAATGACAGAGGGAGTATTGATACTGTTACTGACTGCAGAGAGGTAAAACAGCAAACACTTCAGTGTTAAGATACTTGATGCTGGGACACGCAGTTCCTTGTGCTGAGTTAGATAACCCCACTATTATAACCTACATGATTCTGCTGACAGGGGACAGAAAAGGCCACACTCCAGTGACAAAAAATATCAGTTGTTATGGGATGTCCTGGGGTGCAGGAGAGGTAATAGATAGACTCCTAAGGTACATGGGGGATTTTAGGAGGTGATGCAATTATTTCATATTTGTATTGTTGTGATAATTGCATTACTGTACTAGATTATTAAAATTCAATTTGATCACGTTAGTGTATGTATAGTATGTACACTCTAACTCAATAATATAGACATCTAAAATGACCAGAGAAGCTATATTTCTTTAAAAGGATTATATATTTACAACCAAAGGAAATAAAAGTATATTGAAAAAGTAGGATCAAAACTTGCTAAAATACATAAATAATGTCAGAATTGACCCTTAAAATTATATTGCTAAAAATTTAATTAAAAGACCAGGAATATTAATTGTCACACTGAAAAGCCTTTTTCCATAAAACTGGAGTGAACCAAGTCTGTGCAATATTAAAAGCATTGTGGTTCCATCCAGATTTTAATCATTATTTCTTTACTTCTATAAAAACTAGTGTTGGCATTTTTATAAGAATTTCAGCCGGGCATTGGTGGCGCATGCCTTTAATCCCAGCACTCGAGAGGCAGAGCCAGGCAGATCTCTGTGAGTTTGAGGCCAGCCTGGGCTACCAAGTGAGCTCCAGGAAAGGCGCAAAACTACACAGAGAAACCCTGTCTCAAAAAACCAAAAAAAAAAAAAAAAGAATTTCACTGACACTGGGCGCTGTGGTGCATATCTTTAATGCCAACACTCAGGCAGAAGCGTGCAGATCTCTGTGAGTTCAAGTCTGGCCTGATTGCCACAGTGTTGCAAGGGTTTGAAACGGACCCTGTCTCAAAACAAAAATTGCATTGAATATGTGACTCACTTTGGGTAACACAAGCATTTAATAGCATTGTCTTCCCATCTACAAACACAGGCTCACTTTCTCCTCAACAGTGCAATTTTAGTTTCTTTCGTCAATGCTTTTATTATACTTTGTACGGTGCAAACTTTTACATTTTTCATTAATTTCTAAGTATTGTGTTCAGTAGCTTTTGCAAATGTGATTGTTCTCTCTCTCTCTCTCTCTCTCTCTCTCTCTCTCTCTCTCTCTCTCTCTCTCTCTTTCTCTCTCTGGTTTTGACAGAGTTTCTCTGCGTAGCCCTGGCTATCCCAGAACTCACTCTATAGACCAGGCTAGCCTCAAACTCAGAACTGCCTGCCTCTGCCTCCTGGTGCTGGGATTAAAGGCGTGCATCACCATCTCATGGCTAGGAAGATTTCTACATATAAGAACATATCATCAGCAAGTAGAGCTAAGGTTTCTTATTTTCTTCTTTTTCCTGTTTTGGTATCTTTTCTTCTTTTTCTTGCCTACTTGCTCTGCCTAGGTCTTAACAGCATATGATAAAGGGAAGTAGCAAGAGTGTTCTTCTTGTCTTACACAGGATCTGAGAGGAGATGTTTTGAGCTGTCTCCACTGAATAGGATCTCAGCTGTAGTCTGTATCATATGGAGACAACCATTTTCTACACACACTGTTTTACAAAATTTTCTTGAGAGTGGATGGTGAATTGGCCCAAATTCTTTTTTATTTGTTGAGATAACTGTATGGCCTCTATTACCTGTTGCTAATGTGAAGTCTTATATGACTGGCTTGTGTATGTCAAATAAACCTTGCATTCCAGGGATGAATCCACATGGCCATGGGCCTGTTTTAATGGGACATTGGGTTTGTTTAATAGTATTTTATCATAGAACATTGCAGTTATGCTCATAGAGTGTTGCTTTATGGTTTCTTTTTCTTGTGATGTCTTCATTTGACTGTGGATTTAGAGTGAGGATTTCCTCATAAAATTAGTTGGGGATTGTTTCTTCTATTTTCTGAAAGAGTTTAAAATACTTTGGAGGCTGTGGTGATTCAGTTTAATGCCCTAGAACCTACCTTAAGAAAGAAAGAAAGACAGAGAGAGAGAGAGAGAGAGAGAGAGAGAGAGAGAGAGAGAGAAAGGAAGGAAGGAAGGAAGGAAGGAAGGAAGGAAGGAAGGAAGGAAGGAAGGAAGGAAGAAAGAAAGAAAGAAAGAAAGAAAGAAAGAAAGAAAGAAAGAAAGAAAGAAAGAAAGAAAGAAAGAAAGATAAAAAAGAAAGTTGAACATGGTGCTGTGACCTTGTAATTTCTGCACTGTAGAAATGAAGAAATGTGGATCCCTGGAGTTCACAGACCAGTCAGTCCAGCCTACTTGGCGAGTCATGGAGTAATGATATATTCTATCTCAAAAAAATAAAGTCTCTTACACTTGAAAAATGACAGCTGAAGTTGTTCTTTGGCCTCCAGACACACGATCATATATGTGCAAATATACCTGTACATATACATGTAACATCACACATACATATGTATCACACACAATTATAAGTTAAAGAAAAAATGAATTGATATGCATTCTTTTTGGAAAGTTTAATGGATTTATCCATGAAGCCATCTAGTCCTTAGATTTTATTTACTGGGAATTTTTTGATTATTCATTCAGTGACCTTATTAGTGTTGTTATGAAATTAAGTTAATTATAAAATAAAAATATTTTAAAAATATTTCACAAAAGATCTAAAGTAGCTAAAAGCACATTTCTTAATTTGAAACAATAGTAGAAAGCTATATTAAAACTGCACCATAAAGCATAAAAACAGACACCAGTGACTATGGGATGGAATAGAAGTCCTAGAAATAAATCTGTGCACCTAAGGAGACCCAGAACACATCACAGTAAAGAACAGCCTAAGTGACAAATGATGCTAAGGGAACTAGGAGTCCATCTCCAGAGAAATGAATCCACATTACAAACAAAACCAATACAAGATGAGTTAAAACTCTTACCCAGAACTGGTAAACTAGCTCAATGAGCAAATATGTTTGTTGCTAAGTCTGATGGCCTGATTCCCATCCCTGGATACAAATGGATAAAAGAAGGAATGGATTCCTTCATGTTATCCTGAGAATTCCACATATATACTGTGGCACACACACCGCAACAGATATAGAAACATAACATAAACAAATGTAAAAATAAACAAACAATAAAAAACCCTAATCTGATAAACTGAAGCCATAAAACTACTGAAGAAAAGTGTAGTGAAAACATTCTGGCTTTATCCTGGGCTACGGTGTCTGGATGTGACACAAGAGTCAAATACAACTAAAGTACATAAACAAGCCATCATGACTGCATATAACTAAGGAGCTTCTACTAAAGAGCTTCTACACAGCAAAGGCAACATCAGTAGAGTGGAAAGACAACCTGTTTGCAAACCCTGAATTTGGTAAAGAGCTAAAATCTGAAATATGCATGAAACCAAAAATAATACTTTCCTAAGAACAGGCAGAAATTAGTCAATTAAAAAAGTGGGTGGAAAATATAGCCATTCCCCATACAAGTCTCTACCAAGTACATGAAAAAGCTCTCAACATCACCATGAGTCAGAGAATGACAAATAAAAACCACAATATTTCATATGACATCGATTAGGATTGATGCCACTACAAAGACAAACATTAATAAGGACTGGTGAGACTGTGGAGAAAAAAAGACCCCTTAAACACTATAATCATCAGCCCATTGAGAATGAGAATATAATCCACATACATATACATAGTAGGATGTTATTCAGCCCCTTAGAGATAAATAAAACCCTGTCATTACAACACTATTGACAAACAGGGAGGTGAATTATGCTAAATTAAAGTGGAAAAAACCAGTCTGGTACAGAAAAACAAATTCTACACAGATGTCTCTTAGATATCTAGTGTAAAAAAAAATCTAATACAGAAGCAGAGAGTAACAGAGTGGTTGCCAGGGTCAGAGTCTAGGGAAAATGAGAAGATAGTCAAAGGTATAAGTTTTCAGGAATAGTTCTGGAGACTCAAAGTATACAATGGTGACCATAATTGATAATGATACATTATCCACTATAATACTTGAAATTTATCAAGAGGTCAGATATTAAGTATTAACTTTATATGTTTCACATGTAAGGATAGAAAAAGGAAGGATGGCAGACAGATGGAAGGAGGAAGAATGACTGTCTGAGGTAATAGATACATACTTCCAGTTTATTGTGGCAATTATTTCACAGTGACTATTATATTAATATATTAATTGTTCACCTTAAATATATACAACTTTTCTCAACTATACTCCAGTGAAGCTGAAGAAGTAAAACTAGTAATTTTTGAAAAACATTGATTGTACAAGAGCTTTGCAACATCCAAATACTCATCACATTGTTTTAAGGCTGTTACTTTGTACACAGGATGGCCAAGTGAGCAAAGGAAAGTTTGAGTCCCACTTTGGCATGATAGCAATGTTGACTGCATAGTAGTTAGATATAAGTAACTGAGTGTCCATGCCATTCCTGTTAGTAACTTTTGGCACTAGCCAATTAGTACTTACACCAAGATAACTGTAAAAGACTATTGAACAATATTAGTTTAAGATGTGTTACATTCATTTATGCTGTGGGTTATTTGTTTAATAGTGCAAACATATGTTGTAGTCTTTTATGTTGAATTTGTTTAACTCCATAAAGCTGTGATACTTTACCTGTCTAAAACAACTGGTTGGCCTTATAAAGAGCTAAAGGGCCAATAGCTAGGCAGGAGAGAGAAATGGGGGGGGGGTGACTTGCAGGCAGAAAGTAAAAAAGAGAAGAGGAGGATTGAGAAAAGGAGAAGAGGAAAACTCCAGGGGCCACCCACCCAGTCACACTACCAGACAAGGAATAAGAAAAGAAGAAAGACATATAGAATAAAGAAAGGAAAAACTCCCAGAGGCAAAATATAGAAGAGGAGAAACAGGTTAATTTAAGTTAGAAAAGCTGACTAGAAACAAGCCAAGCTATGGCAGGACCTTTATAAGTAAGAATAAGTCTCCATGTATTTATTTGGGAGCTGAGTGGTGGGCTCCCTAAGATTAAAATAAATCAACTACAAAGGACAGTGGGCTAATTGAATGAAGATGAAAGGAAATAGAGCCTTCAATTTTACAATAAACACATCAATATCCAAAATATAACACATCAATAGTCAACAATCAGTTTTTGAATGAAATCAAGTCTTGTCAATGAGATAAAACATACATTTACAAATACAAGGATTTGAGCCAGAGCATCTAAACTTATCCACTCTAAGTGATATCCAAACTGGTTTTCAAAGAACTCAAACACTTCAGGTAGTAAATAGAGATGGTAAAGATGCAAGAGAAATGTAAGCAAACTGACATCAGGAAAATCAGTGAAGAAACATTGGGCCTCTACTGCACTGTATGCCAATTGGTTCTACCAAACACATGCAGATCGATCCATCAAATAGCAACGGAATATACTTTATTCTCAATCCTTGAAACATTCTCTCAGGAGAAATGAGGGACCAACTTCATCTTAAACATTGTTTCTCAAGACTAAGAGAAGGATATCAACTCTGCCTTCAGTAGACACCCACCCAAACTGATAGCATTTCTGGTCCCCCTGGCTGTGTAAATACAATTAAATTAGCAAGCACTGACGGTTTTTGTCACTTTCCTGGCCCATCTCTCCTAGAACCCCGTGTCTTGTATTCATGCTAATTTTTTTCTTTGGGGAAAAAGAAGTAGCAACAATTTTTCCCCCTTAGGGAAAATAGCAAGCAGAGAAATTAATGTTAAAACCAAATTGAAAAACTTATGACTTGATATTCGCTAAAATCCCTGTGAATCACAGGACTGAAGTCACAAAGGGGAAGACACAAATGGAATTTATTCACAAATTGGGAAATGTCCTATCCTATCTGTGTCCTTTCACACTCCTCACAAAAGGATACACTTTATCTATGCCACCCATCAAGCAACTACTATTCACTCATATCAAGAAAAGTAGCCCTTTAAAATTAATTGGTTAATTAATTTATTAAAATCAAAGAGAACAGCAACTTTGAATTCAATCTTTCCAGAGTATTGTGTCCTTTTTTACATTCATAGAAATCAGCTTGAGTCATTTTCTGCCGTGCCTATTTCTGGTGAAAAGACAGTGATTTTCATGCCTTTGAAGATCACAGATTGTCTAATTTCTACAAAATATGTCAAAGACCACATCTGCTTCAGGGTCATGAAAATTTAGGTAATGAAGATAAGGGAAATTAACTAGGATATCCTAAAATAATGATCAAGACTAGAGAAATGAGCAAAGGGAGGGTTTTTAAATATGTCTGGACATTTATCTTATCAGGCTGGAAAGTAATTGTCAAATGCCTCAGAATGAGAGAAAGAGGGGTTGAAGGAGATTCTGAAAGGCTTAGTTTACCCATCATTCTTGGTGATGATCAAAGCTTCCACTACAACCCGTGTTACCTCATTTTTCCTACAAGGAGCACACCCCAAGGTCCACATTCCTGGGATTTTCAGATACAAAACCAATAAGACTCAGGGTCCACCTTTCAAATGTTCCAGCATAAGCTGCAGGAGACAAACAAGTAGATGCTGAACTGTAATTCAGTGTGGCCAGTGTCTTTATAGTACCAGGTGACAGCAGGACACAGATAATTTTCACAAGAGAAAGGCTGAAAGAGTGAAGCCTTGTAAAGGAATTCTGAGATGAGTTTTGCATATTGAATGTTAAGGTAACCAAAAGAAGGCAGGAGGAGGGAGGGTGGTAACCATGACCTTCATGAAAATGACACATTTAGAGAAATTCAGGAGTTCTGGAAAACTAGACTTGTTACTCCAGGATAAATGCCTGTGTGTGTGTGACATGGTCACTCCAAGAAACAGGGAACTCACGAGTAGAGCAAATTGGTTATACATACAAGTAACTCAATGTCCTTTAACAGTAATACTTGAACATTAACCACCTTCTGCAGTTCAAAAATTAAAGTCATGCTTTGTGTTATAGATAACTCACCTCAAACACTCCTCAGAGCTATTAGTGGAGACACCTGAAACACACTGAACCCAGTTAAAACTTTGAGTACAACATGGACCCATTACTGTGACATTTCCACTTCTGCTTTGATAGACAAGCTGATTTACAATGATCTTTACTTTTAAGAAATAATTATTACCTGTTCTTCACAGGGTTTGTTAATTGAATTATTGAGTAGTGCCGTATCCAAATGTCCAAAAGCTGGATTTGCTCTGCACCATATCCTGGCTTTCCACTTCTGGAGTAGGATAGAATCACTTAGATGTTCCCCCCTGCAGCCAAGAGACACCAGTGAACTGCAGCCTTTATATAAAGCATAGACAGTGTTTCAAGTCAGTAGATCCATAAGGAGAACTGATGTTTTTGTCCATGTTTCCAAAAAAGACACAAAAGCAGGAAGAAAAGGCAATGTGATAAATCATTGGGTGTGGAATATATGAGACAAGTCCCCCATATTCAGAGTTACTGTTTTGTTTTTATCACGATGTACCAAATATGGTATAAAATGACAAAGTCACCAAAACCACATGACATAGTTCTGGTTGAGTTCACGGAACAACGTTATTTGCCTTTAATCTACAGGAGTGTGCATATTCCCATGTCAAGAACAGCTATACCTTATGCATAAATAAAGATCATATGTGCAGAAGGTTCTGTGTTAATAATTACCCATGATCTGATTTTCAAGTTTTGGTGAAATTGGTCTCCATTTTTTTTAATTAAAAATGTTAAATTACTCATTTTTTTTCTATTCATCTTAAATTCTCTGAAGCATTCTGCAATGTCAGGTGCTGCTTCCAGCTGCAGGAAATTTATCCTTTATGCCCTAAACAACTTAGGATGTTTATATTTGTAAGAAGCACTGGTTGCATGTGGAATCCAGCACCTAAAACATAGGTGTTTTGGTATACCACCAGACTTCATCAAAGACAGCATCGTTGAGTACTTCATGATTGGCTTTTAGTGTGATGGGTCACAGTATTTCTAGTGTGTATTATCCACACCAATCTGGCTTAGTTCATCTTCCGTATACACTCCTGATCACATTCACCTCATTACCATCATAGTGCTAGATGAATGCATGGCACATCTGCTCATGAAGTGGTTTATTATCTGTTCAAATGAGGTTTAGGATGAATAGAAAAATAACTATGGAGGAGACAAATGCACTGTTTATACCAGCTGTGATATTCAATCCCAGCTATGCTATGTCTCAAAAATCCTTGGGTATCTTCTTTCCACTGAATGGAGAACTATTAATTAATGAGTTGATTCCATTTATCATGCAGAAAAAAAATGCAAAGCAGATATAAAGCAAACCCAAACATATTCACAGAAACCCGGAACAGGACAAATGCCTAATGAAGACCTTACATTGTTAATTCACTTTCCATCTCATCCTTCCAAAAGAAAATTTGAAGGTCTGTAAATATTTTATCAACAATATAATATCAGATATTTCTAATGCAAAACAAGACTGTGCAAATAAATCTGCTATTTATGAATCCGCCAGCAGCTTAAAGTTTTTCACAGGCAGTTTACAGTCAATCTTTTCTATTACTCTTAAGCCTTTATGATCCATTTCAGAGCCAGCACCAGTCCCACATCTGTCCAGGGGAACCTTCTTCTGTACCTGTAGTGTGCTATGCCTATTCTTCACATTTTCTACAGCCCAGCCATGGAGGTTAATGTCACTAAGAAAATACCTATGCATTGTTCATTCCTGCACTGTGACTATTCAGCTTCTACCCCCATTAAAGTGAAGAAGATCTTCAAAATGCTAGACCAACACTGGCAGATGAGACTCTTCTCCTATGTACAGAGAAAATGACAACTATAATAGGCAATATTTAACAACACAAATAAATACAACTTGTGTTCATGTAAAATCCCATCACTTAATTTAAAAAAAAATTCACTATTCTTCCTCCATGCCGATCTTTTGGTTTTGTACATATATACAAATTTTGTAAATCCTTGTCCGTATAAAATTTACTATAGATCATTGCTAATATGAAAACATTTAGAGATATATAATCATTTTGCCAGCTAAAATATCTCACTGCACACACAAAAACATTGTTCAGAACTTTTCGTTCAGTATGCTACCAGCAGACTTGGAGTATGCCTCAAGATATTTATCTATTCAAGCTTCTAAGTCACCAGGGGAAGACAAGGACTTCTGAAAATCCATGTGTTTTGCTTCTACTATTTTCAGATATCTGTGCTATTTTGAATTTTTCATTAATGGGAGCAAATTATTATAAACCTTGTAGGCACACGTATCCCAGGAGTGGGATATGATACTAAAGTCCTGGACATGTTTACAGTAAGCTCTTAAGGCCACAAGAAAAATATATGAAGACTGTCATGCCACTCATATATTACAAGTTGAAATATCAGGAGATATAGAGAAACTGGGTACATTCTCATTATCAGTTCTTCAAACTCCTCATCAAATTCATGTGATCTTACCTGAGCTAACAATTAGAACTGAAGAGATCTATTTACCTAACTCAACTAGTATTTATACATAATTTATACATGGTAACAATTGTCAAACAAATGCAGTGGGTTCCCTAATGTCCAGCTATCTTCTGGTTTCTTTGAGCCTTTACTTTGGTATCTATGATACCAAAGGCCTCATTCCTACTTTCCATTGCTTCTCATGTCTCTGTTCATGAACATGTGAGGGGGAGAGTAAACACACACACACACACACACACACACACACACACACACACACACACAGGAAACATGTCCTAATGAAGTTAGCTGGGGCTGGGCTTAGAAAAAATGATTTAGAAACTAAGGCAACATTCCTCCCAAAGTTGAGAGGATCATCTGGTTTGTAATAAGGTAAGGGAGAATTGGGAACAAAACCAGGAAGTCTCCAGACTCTTCTTTCACTGAAAATTCCATACTCTACTGAGAGTAGCATCATCCTGCAGAAAGGCCCAGGTAGCATTTGCCACCAAGGTGCCATTGGGGGATTCAACGCAATGGTGTTGGTTTGAATGAAACTTGACCTTGATAAAGCAAAACAGTTTTTGCCAGCTTGTATTCACTGAGCCATAAGCTGATGCCAGAGACACATGAGCAATTTCAAGTTACTATTGAAATGTCTTTGACAAAAAAATGGCCATACTTATGATTGCCTGGTGACCAGTCCACGTCTGGAAAAGAGTCACCTAGAACAACCCAACAATGGCCACTGTACAGTGTGGTTCTTTAGTGGTGATTTTTATTATTTCATATATTTTGATTCGGGAGAGGATGATAAGAAGAATAGACAGAGAATTAGCTGAATAAAATATATTTTGATGTGGGAATTATGTAAAAAACTTGTAAAGGTTTTTCTTTAATAATGTCAAGTATATTTGTTTTCAAAATGGATATGACATGATGAAAATATATAAAATCCTGTCTTGAACCAATTATTAGTTCATTATTACCTAAATCAACACTACAATGAGAAAGAGCCTAACTTTCTCCATAATTACACTGCTGAGGTCAGTTAATCTAAAGACTGGTTTAAATTCTACCACATAGCCCAATACCAGAAGGAGACAAACAAATACACAGTTTCTACCAAGTACAATTAAAAGAGCTGAGAAGAGACAGACGGAGCAGTCTTGAACCCATCCTTTGTTGGAGTGACAGCTAACCTGATTTGACAGTACCAATAGAAGATGGTAAGAACAGAAAACAGAGCATGAAAAGATCAGTAAGTCAGAGATTGTGTCTATCCAGGGACACTGAAACACCCCGGCCAGGTTAGAACACGAAGCCTGTATGCGCAGTGATCTGAGGGGGCTGAAGAAACAAGCACCGGACAAACTCCAAAGGGGCTGAAGAGGTTGGACATGAGTCCAAAGCCAATTGAGAGAGTTGCCAGAAAACACAAGAGGCCCAGCTAAATTTGAATTTCAAATGTTTAGTGAATGATTTTAGTATAAATAGATTTTTAAATATTCCCTGGAATACATTTAGACTTAAAAATCAAAACAGTTATTGATCCGAAATCTAAACTTATGTGAGTAGTTTTGAATTGTATTGGCTGAATCTGATCATCATTGACTACAAAAGGGGAAGGCAATCTAACCAAGAGAGCACCATGGTGTAAGCTGGACAGTAGGAAGCCACTGCTGCTTGAGATACAGGTCATGAATACATCCTTTTAGCTACTTATGATATCAGTTCTGGCAGCCCTCTTATTAATAGACAAAGTTTTAGGTAAGAAACAAATGTCATGATTTGAAGTAAAATTAAAGGCATCCTCTCTATTATTTGCCTTCTGCTTTGATTCTTTACAAGATTCTTAACCCTTAAGGTTTCAATGCCAATATTTAGCAAATACAAAAACAATATTTTTTTATAAATTTTAAAGATCAAAAGAATTAATGTCTGTAACATATAAAGAACTGGGCCTGGCATGGAATAAGTGCATTGAAAACATCCAAAGCATCAACTCGTGATACAAAAGTTGTTGATTCTTTTGCCTTCTATAGAGTCATTTTTTTAAATTTTAGTATATTGTTGTTTTTCTTTTTATTATTAATTTTTCCTATAATGTATTTTTTGGCTTTATTTTTCATTTTTCTTTATTAAGAAATTTTCTACTCACTCTACATACCACCCACAGACCCCTACCTCCTCCCTCCTCCCATTTCCCAGCTCTCCCTCCCAAGTCACCCCACATCCCCACATTCCCCAAATCAAGGTCTCCCATGGGGAGTCAGCAGAGCCAGGCACACTGAGCCTAGGCCGGTCCAAGCCCCTTCCCACTGTACCAAGGCTGCGCAAGTCGCCACACCACAAGCACCGGATTCCCAAGGGATTCTGCAGGCAGGGAATGTCGAGATCATGACAGGAAGAAGTGCAGAGATGACCGGTCACACTATTAGAAGCCCATGAACTGTAGACTAGTGGCTGTGAAGCCCCCACAGGACTGGACTAGGCCCTCTGGATACAGAAGACAGTTGTTTGACTTGAAGTATAGAGTCATTTTAACTTAAATTATTCAAAAAGCAGGAATCTGTAGCATTATTATAAGAGCAGAGCCAAATTCACTTGTCATCATTACAGGCAGCTTTAAAAAATATGTGAAGCATAAACAGATGATCATGTTTAACTTACTCCTTGACAAAATAGCCACGAGCCATGCTTTTAAAACCCCACTGCCATGTCTTACCAACAAGGAAAGTAGGGCTCAGAAGGGAATTAACTTGTCCCAGGTCAGAGAGCAATAAAGACATACCTGGGGACTTCATCTTTATTCAATGATCCCTTTTCCTCCCCCATCTCCTTTTGAACCTCTTGACATAAGCAAATTAAGGGGTGAGCTATATCACCAAGCAATACAAAGCTACACAAATGTTACAAAAACCAGCTCAAAATAGTCATTCTTGTAACACAGGAAATCACTCTGGTGACATACTTCAGAAAACACTGTTCCAAAGAATTCTGTCCTGAAATTTGGAGGAGGAAGAAGCGAAGATATGAAGCCTCTGCTGTCTGACGTTGAGAATGCAACACATCCCCACTCAGCTGTGCTGATGACCAAGGATGAACCTTTTACTTTTCTATGGCAGGTCTTTTTACATGAAGTGATGATTTATATGCTTGCTGACAATACAATGCCTTGACAAAGCATGTACACAGACCCGCCACTATTTGGTTTCCCCTGTTTATTTGACAGACTTTACAAGTCAAGGTGGCTCTCATAATGATTTTGATAAAGAAAGGTGATTCATACCTGGATGACTGCAGAGAGTACTTGAAATACAAAATCCATTTAGTACTGATTAGCCTTAGAACATTATTTATGAAATCTGTTACAATGGCAGATACTAGGAAGAACATTTTTCTCTTTCCGTTGGTACAGTTTATCAATCACCCTTGCTCCTGACAAGCCCTTAGGAGGAGAACATTTATCAGAGTGGATTAGAAGACTCTAAAAATAAAAGCCGAGGCTGGTGTTTATACAGAGAATACAGGCTGATTGCAAAGACTGGAGAAAAGACTGTTTAGTCTCCAAGTGACTTCAGGCGACAGAGAAGCCAAGCTCCTAGAGATGCATTGGTAGTGCTCTGAAGTAGGGAAAGAATACTCCTATGGGGTTCTCAAAATGTGTATGTGTGGAGATGACAGAGTTATACAATCCAGTGATTAATACCTGGCTTCCAACAACCTGGAATGTATTGATAATTTGGTGTTTTTGAAATTTGCAAATGTCACAGAATTCAGGCTACACGGTGGAGTCAAACAAGTAATAAAAGCCTTCTATGAGGAATGATAATACTCAGCCCTGCACATTATTGTGTGATTCATCTTGAAAATGGGAAGTGAACAGCAGCTTTTAGTTAGAGCAGCAATCTACACATCCTCCTCTTCAGTCACGCTCACCCTGGCAGGTCCCTTAATGTCTTCAAGACTTCTATTCCACTTTCTAGAAATGGCTTCCAGGTGTGGCCTCCTGGGGCCTGAAGGGAAAGGTTATCAAATGCCACCAGAAAATTGACGTTACATAAGAAACTAAAAAAAAAAAAAAAAAAAGGGATTGCTAGATATCTTCCCCCAAATAACAAGACTCTTGTAAACATTTTATTGTCATATGTTAACTGTGTAAAGCAATGAGTCTTATTGCAATATTTAAGTGCATATCTATAAAATATTGTAATC
This sequence comes from Peromyscus aztecus, assembly GCA_902168405.1. Classification (NCBI taxonomy): domain Eukaryota; kingdom Metazoa; phylum Chordata; class Mammalia; order Rodentia; family Cricetidae; genus Peromyscus; species Peromyscus aztecus. The sequence continues at coordinate 9,189 of CABHPQ010169018.1, read as the reverse complement.
ACATTTAACTCTTCCTCATTCTAGTTTCTTGTCCTCTAAATGCTTTGTTGATAGTGGCAGCATTGATGGATAATGGATGTAAACAGCTCAAGCAATTTCATTGTCCAGCAAGGATTAAGAATGTGTGCTTTGGCCTCCCATGGTGAGTTAGCAAAGCCTGGTACATTCAGTTGAGAGAGGACCAAGCCCTTCCCCACTGCGTTAAGGGTGAGCAAGGCTTCTGACCATAGGTAATGTGCTCCAGAAAGCCAGCTCATGCACCAGGGATAGATCCTGATCTCACTACCAGGGAGGGGATGGGGGATGGGCTGTGGTGGGGGGAGACTTGTTGGGGAGAGTGGGAGGAGGGATGAGAGTGGGATCTGTGGTTGGTATGTAAAATGAATTTTAAAAAATTAAATTAAAAAGTATAAGTGCTTTGAACCAGTATTTCTCATATTTATTGCATATTGGGAAGTTTAATAGACTTAAATGAGGGCAATGAAAATTTCTCAGAGCTTGCCCTGCAAGTGAAGACTGGATTTCAGATCCCCAGACCCCTTTAATGGTTGGGAAAGTGTGGCAACTGCCTGAAGTCTCAGCACTTGGGAGGCAAGGACAAGGGATCCCTGGGGCAAGTTGTATGGCTAGGCTGTTACCTGCAAAGCTCCATGTTTGGTGAGAGAGCCTGGCTCAGTAAAAAGAGTAGAGAGCAATCAGAGAAGACATTCACAGTTAACTTCACACCATATACATGAGCACTCATATACACCCACAGACACACGTGTGCTTGAGCACGTGCAGGTGCATGCGCGCGCACACACACACACACACACGCGTGCGCGTACACACACACACTGCTCTGGTCTCGTTAATATGAATTAAATTATAATTTATGATGATGGACTCAAACATTAGTATTTTTTGCAGTTCTACATATGATTGCTATGTGGAACCACTCCATTAGCCGACCATTCTAGACCACTTTATCTCAGACTTTAATGTGTTTGTTGGTGGTCAGGGGTCTCTTTTCAAATGTAATGTTGAGTAGACTGCATCTTGTACTTTGCATATCTTAACCAGTTCCCAAGTACTTAGGTTCCTGATGCTTTCTAGACCGCTTTAGGGTAGCAAAGAAAGTCCTAGAAAATCAAACATGAACTCCCCACAAAAGTAGAAAAGCCCACCATGTTAATTAGAATTTTCATGTGCAATGCTTTGGACTATCTCAACTGCATCTTTTAAATAACACTTTGCCTCACAAATTCATGCAGGTCTTTAACTTTTTTTATATTACCACTTCTTAAGAATATTAAAAAATTAAAAATGAGTACTCTGAGAGTAACTTGGAATCATCACTAGGTGCCCAGTCCAAACTTCTGCCTGGATCTGGAGTGATGTTAGCAAAATGTCATACTGTACTCCTGAGGGGAAATAGTATGCACAATTGAGATTTAAGCCCAGGGAGCTGCAGCCTGCAGTGACCACTCTGTGAATCTCCCACAGACCAAGTGTCAAACAGTAATCAGTTCTTCAGAATTATGTCCTCTAATAACAGTAGAACTGGATGTTCATGCCTGTCGCATGAACACCTACACTTTCAAAACTTCTAATGGATGTTTCTTATACTCATTGACTTCTATTTGATTTTCAGAATGACTCTTCCTGCTCATTCTTTCCCCAGCATTGTTCTCATCTCTAGTTGTGGTGGCATTGTGTTCCCCAAAATATTGTGTACCTTAATAAACTTATCTGGGGTCAGAGACAGAGCAGCCACAATATTAAACAGAGGTTAGGCAGTGGTAGCACACGCCTTTAATCCTAGCATTCCAGAGGCAGAAATCCATGTGTTCAAGGATACACCCAAGCATAGTGACTCACGCCTTTAATCCCAGAAAGCAAGCCTTCAATCCCAGGGAGTGGTGGTAGAAAGCAGAAAGGTATATAAGGTGTGAGGACCAGAAATTAGAAGCATTTGGCCTGGAGAAGCATTTGGCCTGGTTAAGCATTCAGGCTTCTAGCAGCAGTTCAGCTGAGAGTCATTTGGATATGAAGACATAGAGGCTTCCAGTCTGAGGAAGTAAGACCAGCTGAGGATCCAGCGAGGTGAGATAGCTGTGGCTTGTTCTGTCTCTCTGATCCTCCAGTGTTCACCCCAATAACTGGCCTCAGGTTTGATTTTATTAATAAGAACTGTTAAGATTCCTGTTACATCTAGTCTCAGTGCTACTCCATTATATCTCCTGAATAGATATGCAAGAAATAATGGCTAAACTTTGACTTTTACTATCATGCCATATCTTAAAACCATCATTACCTCCCAGTGCCAATTTAATAGCCACATGGATAAAGCTAGAGCAGGAATATGTGTGAACACCACAGGCATGTTCTAGAGAAGAATTAACTATAGAGCTTCCAGGGCAGAGACCACCACCTAATGTTAGATTGAAATCTCTAAAAGTTCTGGACTGTGACACCCAGTGGCAAAAAGTATGCTGAGAAACTAAATTTTGGCTTCTAATATTCTTCCCCAGGGAAAGGAACCCTGAGCTGCTTATACAAAAAGACATCAGACTAGAACAGGAAAACAAAAAGATAAGCCTGAAGCAATCAGAATGTATAAAGACAAGAGACCAGTCAGTAAACAAAAGGATGTAGCTGTCAAAGGAACACAAGAGACCACCTGTAAAAAGTTTCTAATGATCAAAGATGGAATAACTGAGTAATAAAATAAATAGTGGGTGTTGATAGGACTATAACATCAAGTATAGAAGCCCAGCATAGAGTCCATTCTGCTTTAATTAAACACATGGAAAATTTCAAATAAGGTATTCATAGACACCAAAAGGGGAATCTTAGCAATAAGCTTTCAGAGAACACAGTATAATAAGAGTTCTGAGAAGAGTAAGAAATTATTGTGCATATTTTTTGGGCCACATGATTAAAGTTAGCATCACCAATAAGAAGTCAACAAAGAGAGGGTGAAATGACTCAACCATAAAGGAACTTGCCATCAAGACTGATAACCCGAGTTCAATTCCTAGTGTCCCCATTGTAGGAGAGAATTTACTCCCATGAGTTGTCTTTGACCTCCACAGGCACACCATGGCCCATGATTGTCACACACACACACACACACACACACACACACACACACACACACACACACACACACACACATACTCATACACTACAGTGAAAAAGGTAAGTCAAGGAGTCCTATTCACACACTCAAAATGTGGACTCCACAGTGATACAACAAGAAAGGCACTTTGCCTCTGTGACTTTCATGAAGTCTCATCACCCAGTTTAATGAGAAACATCAGGAGAAGATTGAAGAAGATTCTACAGTACATTTTGCCAGTCATTCTTAAAACTTAATAACAGTGGCTGAGAAACTGTCACAGACCAGAAGAGACTGTGATATGACAATCAAATATGCACAGACTCTTGGAAATGAGCCTAGAAGACAAAAGTGGAAAGTAGTGGGGGAACGTAGAAATGCGGACAAAGTGGGATCTGATGAATAGCATCATTGTATCACTGCTGACTACTTACGACAGATGTTTTCATAGTTAACGTAAGATGCTAATATTAGGGAAAGTTGAAGGAGGGGCACATGAGAACTCAGCACTATCTTTGCAGCTTGTCTATAATACAAAACTTTTTTTTTATTTTCATGTATATGTGTGGTATGTTTTACGTGTGTATGTTTATGGGTGTTTGAATGTAGGCACTTGGGGAGTAGTACCCATGCAACTGTCTGTGTGCAGATGGAGGTCTGAGGTTGGTGTCAGGGATCATCCTCAGTTGCCCTTCCATATCATTCTGTGAGACAGAATCTCCCAGTCACACCGAGAGCTCACAGACATGGCTCATCTGCTCTGGTATTGTCTCCATCTCTGAGGCTGGAATTACAGTCAGCTGTTTTGGCCACCCAACATGTACTTGGTTTCTGGGGATCTTAATTTTCCAGTCCACATGCATGTGTGCCAAGTGCTTTAATTACTGATCCATCTCTCCAGGCCCCTAAAACTGTTTTTTAACTAATTTTTTATTTAAAAATTCAATTTATGCAGTATTAGACTCTGTTCTTTTTAATTACCATCTTCCCTGTCCTGTGTCTGACTCTGAAGCCTGTAATAAATGTGAAAAGAACAGGAAAAATGAGAGAAGGAAGGGAGGGAAGGAAGGAAGGAGAGAGAGAGGAGAAACATTGCTTTCTGTTTATGTAGTCTGGCACATGTCTGTGCAGAAGATGGGAAGATAAAGAGATTTAAGTGGACATCCCCTAAAATTGATGCTTTTCATGTGGAAAAGGATATAAGATACAGGAAGACAAGACACAAAGATGGGGTAAGAGAAAGAAATGACCATAGCCAGAGAGTGAGGGCAGCAGCAGTCCTCTGTGAAGATTTAGAAATATTTGTCATAACTTGCGGGTCCACATCCATTATTTCACACATCCTCACAAGAGTGTCTAGACAGATTTGAGTATTTCCATTTCATAGCTGAGGAGACTTGGACACAGCAAGGTTAAGAGCTTTGCCAGGGGACTTCTCATGTCCTTGAACAAGTGTTTCAGCAAATTACAGTGAAGGTGAATTTGACCTAAGTCTTTATCACCTTTGTGGATGCAAATGACACAAAAATCTCCCTTGTCTAACACCTATGAATGTATTAATTAGTAAGTGTAGAAAAGGACAGATTGTGTTGATCAAATAACAATGAGCAGGATATATAAATCATCCCAGTCAGCGAAGATTGCTAAGACAGTACAGGCTTTTGAAGTTCAGGAATTCATAAAAACTTGTAATAATGTGTACCTGGTTACCTAAGAAGACAGTCTGAATACCCAAATTTATGCCCAATTCTTCAGTCAAAATCATGAGCTTTTTCTAGTGTTAAATTCAAATCAAGCATTAGTAAATCATACTGAGTGTCCCTTATGCAACAAAGTGCCTGGAGCAGAATGCCTTCAGATTCGGGATAATTTGGAAGTTTTGGAAGATTTGCATAGACTCCACAGGGTGAGCATTCCTAATATGAAATAGTCTAAACTCTGAAATGAAAAAATGGAAAAGTATTACTGATTATTGATAGCACACCTGCCTTCAGTTCTTGATGGTGAGTGTGTCTACCCCATTACTGAGGCCATCATCCATTGCTGATGGTAGAGCAAATCTTCTTAGGCTTTTAAAGTGATGGAAAACCAGCAGTTTGCTGGGACTTCCACAGCAGACTGGATAACTGAGGCATACAGTTTCATGGACTGAGAAGCTACCAAGTTCTCAGCTTCTCTAGCAAATGACTGACTGTTGTTGGACTACCTGGCTCATATTATATAATCAAGTCCAATTAATCAACTTTCATCATATATACTCATTATCTTGGTTCAATTCCTCTAGAAAACTGTAACTAATACAGCTAGGTTTCCAGATGATGAGCTTTGAGAGATAATTGAGGAAACTGTATTTTTATCAATGGATTAATCAACTGATAAACATATAGTTGGACTGACTATGATGGGGTAGAGGCTTGTTGTGGAAAGCAAGTCCCTGGAGTCTTACCTTGACCCCCCAGTCCTCTGGTCTCTCTGATTCCTGACCTAAAATCAGCAACCCTGCTCCACTGTATTCACACCTTGATGTTCTGCCTATTCCAGACACACAGCGATGGCATCAAGTGATGATGCATTGAACTACATGAAAACACAAGCCAAAATTAGCCTTTCTTCCCTTGAAGTTGTTTGTGTTAGATATTTCATCACACCATTGAAAAACAGATTAACACTTAAACCTAAATAAAACAGCACAGAACTGTCATACTGAAAATCTTACAGTTGCCTCCTTCCAACAGAGGCTCCTTTCACTGCCTAGTTCTATAACTTCTTATTTTATTATTAACAGTTTCACGTACAATGTTTAACTTGTCGTTGCTAAAATATGCCTTCCTCATTTACCAGTCAATTCTGTGAGTATGTTAAAGACATTGTTTTATTCTGATTCTACAAATGAAAATACCTTTCTCAGAATCTCCTAGAGGACCTGTCTGAATTCAGAGGGTGAGGTGGGGTCATGAGTCTACTCAGTGAAGAGCAAAGATGGTCGACCCATATTTTCGGCAAGAAGAGAGAGGTGTATTCATGGAAAACAAAAACCACTGGTATGGAGGAAAAAATACATTGCAACAAGAGAGGTCATTATAGTTGATGACGTGTCTACTGTAAAAGAACCTCATAGAGTGTAGGCTTCTTTATTTAGTACCCCCCAAAATGAAACAGCACGAGTCAGCTAGTGTTCTTAGTAGAAATGTGTGTTCTTGTGTGTGTTTGTGTGTGTGTGTGTGTGTGTCCATGAACAAATGTGTATATTTCAATCCAAGATTATGACAGATGAAAAACAACAGTTTTAACACAGACCACAAGCCATTGCAACGTATTGCAAACAGAAAGAAAAGCTGAGATTTGCCCAATGCTTTTTTCTTTTCTCTTGCCAAGCACACCTAAAACTTCACATTCCTTCATTTAATTTTCATGTTCTCCTTGGCATAAGCCCAGTAGGTATGGAAAACAATTTCCCCTTGGTGGAAATTGGTAGGAAGCTGGCCTGTGTACTCTGGGCTGCACCTCACTGGGCAATTTGTCTGCTTCCAACAGATGTTGCAAAAGGCAGCCCAGATCTGCTTTCCTTTCCTGGTAGTTTTCCTGTGTTCTTTCTGAGGTCTGATTCCTGCACTATCCAGTGAAAATCTGAAAAGCTCTATTAGACGGAGTGATTTTTCTAAGCTAATTCTTAATGTTTACTAGTTATGTTTCAGAATGGCCCCTGTACAGATTTGGCACAACGAGGAACAAATAGAATTTGTCCACTTAAAATTGACCATTATCTCAAAATTGAAAATTATAAACTTGTTTTACACAAAAAAAAATCATTTTATTTCATAGTCAAAATTGGTCTGCTAGGATAAGAAGGGGAATTGGGCTCCAAATGCATGACTCTGTTGTGTTCGTTCTATGTGTTCTTAAAACTTTAGTCCTTGGTACTTGCTTAGCATATCTTTGTCATCCATATTATTTCTCTGCCTCATAGTTTCCTAATGCCAAATTCTAGAAAAGAATGTGGTTGGCTTACCTCCTTTTTAATTTCAGAAAATAAGTCATCATTTACTGAACAGCATCAAGATTTCTTGTCCATACAAGGAGGGTTCCTTCCTGCTTAATCTCCTTGAAGTCATGGCTGTACCACAGAGAGCATGGTAGCCAGTGTCTAATTTCCTGGAGGAGACTGTAGTCATGGTGGTAGTGTAGAGGGCATAGTAGCCAGTGCCTAATTTCCTGGAGGAGACAGTAGTCATGGCTGTAGTGTAGAGGGCATAGTAGCCAGTGCCTAATTTCCTGGAGGAGAGAGTAGTCATGGCTGTAGTGTAGAGGGCATAGTAGCCAGTGCCTAATATCCTGGAGGAGACAGTAGTCATGGCTGTAGTGCAGAGGGCATGGTAGCCAGTGCCATTCGCTATATAATCCTGCATGGAAGGCATGTTTGAGACAGCCAAACTCTTTTACACATTTGGAGCATTGAGTAGACCATCAACAAAGAAGCTGTAAACCCACCTTTAAAGCAGGTGGATGGATGCTTATTTTACAAAGAATTAGCTCAAGGTGTGTTGGGTAGGTGTACATTATTAGTCTCCTAAGTATAATCAAAAGCAACTGAAGGAAACAGTAAAGTGATCTTCATCTTTAAATGCAAATTCATTTATGACACTACTACTTAATTAACAAGCCAATAAGTGAAGCCAGGGGGGACACATGATGTACTAGACATGGAGCTTACCCACAAGCCATGTCTTTGTTTTATTTTCAGAATTTTTCAAAGGATAATCAAGCATGTATTACAGATCACCTCAAATGCAAAATGCAACCTGATAGCTGTGCAGACAGAGATGTGCAGCAAGTGCTTTGAGAAATTGAAACTGTGGAGATAGGCCTGCTAGCTGAAAAGAATTTGTGAAAGCAGGAATAATTGAGCTAGATTTTTGAAACAGGAAAAAAATCATACTTGAAATATGAGGAGAGGGTGTCAGGCTAAAGCATTATTGAGACAGTTAATCCCGTAGCTCTGAATGAGTAAAAGAGACCTGAGTGAGACATGCTTGGATTGAAATGGTATGAAAATTTGAAAGCCAGAGAAAGCATAGCATTTGTGCTCTATTCAGTAAGTCAAGGCAGGTCCAGAGTCTGGCATCATCAGTCCATACTCTTTTACAATAAATCTGGAAGGAGTGAGAAAAGAACAGAAAGGACAGAATCTAGAGGTTGCAAATGAATTAAGAGTCCCTACATTTCAATTCTGAAATTTCATCCAAATATTTAATAAAATATTTCTTTGAAAATAAGAATGTCACTTACATGCCTCCTACTAGGAGTTAATTTAAATAAGTGATTACTCATCATTGTCGTTGAACAACGCTTGAACATTTATAAGCATGAGGAACTTCACTGTAACAATAAGCATCTCTAATATTTTAAAGTTTAAAAAGGAATTTGCAGAAATCCTATATTATCTTAGTTTTATTTAATAAACAACAAATAACACTTCTAATATAGAATGGGAGAATTTGAAGATATGGTGTTAAAACAGGTGACATCAAAACTCTGATTCAACCACTTATTAGGTACATAACAGAATGAATGTGATAAAGAATGTAATATGTACAGAAATCACATGAGGAAATTTATGTAAGTCACGTAAGCCCCTGCTGGTTCATAATGGCTGTTCTATAAATACTAGCAAATATTGTTTCATTGATACAGATAATGGGCATAGAAAATTAATGGATAAAAATAAGTGAAACATATTGCATAGGTGTAACCAAAATAAGGAAATAGCATAAGTAATTGTCGTGGCAACAAAATGTTCAATTTTTATATTGAACACTTATTTGATTTGAATTTTTTTCAAGAAAGTATATGTTAGTCTTATAATGAAGAAGAACCCAAACATTTTCCGTGAAGAAGTTGTAGGATGTAAAATTGTACTTCATCAAGAGAGAAAAGTGATAGACAAGAGAAATATCTCTAAAGTTGGCTTGAGAGAAAGTACTTGCCCACTGGCTGACAACAAGAGCTAGATAAAAGAAGACATTCAAGATGATTCTTAGAGCCTTACTGAGTAAAGGAACAGCTCAGGAGAGACAGAAAGCAAAAAC
>CABHPQ010169017.1:0-17501 GCA_902168405.1 Peromyscus aztecus | reverse complement strand
CAGCCAGGAATTTCGTTGGCTGCGTGTGACAGGAGCTAGCATGATGGCTTAAACTGAATGTACTATTATTTTTCTGTTGCAACTTGACATCTTAAGATATGTCATCAGAGTCCCAATAGCCTGTCTTTTTGCTTAGCCCTTCTGAGTTCATGGCTTTGGTCCTAAAGCTTTTAGCTATTGCCAGTCATTCCAGCTTAGAATGGGAGCAATGGAGCAGAGGACAAAGGCATGCAGCTCTGGAGTCTGTCCCCTCAGGGAGTTTGTGTAGAAGTCCTGTCCAGAGACATTCTCCCAGAAATGTGCATAGTGACCCCACTTGTGCTAACCAGACATCCAGTGTCATCAAGGGCAAAACAGAGGCTCTACTGCCAAAAACAAGGACACTGGAGGGATGTGGGACAAGCAGGGGCATTCAAAACATGTTGGGAGACTGAAATTTGATGGGACTGAAGTCTGCTATGGTTTCAGAGTGCAGTTGTTAATTCTTTGTTAATTTGTTAAATTTTAATATCATTTTATTTATTTTTTGTGTGTTTGCAAGTGTGTGTGTGTGTGTGTGTGTGTGTGTGTGTGTGTGTGTGTGTACCACAGTGTGCATGTGTATGTCAGAGAAGCACGAGAGCCAAGAGCCAGTTCTTTCCTTCCATCATGTGGGTCCCAGAAGTTGAGCTTGGTCATCAGCTTATCACCAGGCACTACCTTCTGGACCTTCTTGCCAGCCATTATTGGCTGAATATAATTATTTATCAGTTCTTTTCAGATTTATTCTTTTCTTTTTTTTTAATGGCAAGAAGAGATACTGGATACAATGAATTGATCATAAGCTGTGAATGGCCACCACCACACCTTTCCACTTTTGTCTGGAATGTTGCCTGGAGGATGTGTGGTTTACACCAGCTCTAGTCACTGCCCTTCACAGTTGCAGGAACTGTGGACAAAGACTCTTTTGTATCTCCTGGAGCCAGATGCAGCCAAGGTTTAATGGATACTTAGATCTCTTCAGGAGCTTCGATGAGGATGGGGACTTGTAAATGACCCCGTGAATAAACGTATTTCCTGGGGCTCTGAGCTGCTGTGACAGGGCTGTGACTTTCATGTTGTGATTCCACGTGGCCAGCACAATGTTACCAACCTTGTTCTGCTGGGGACAGTGGCTTCTGCTTGCACATGACCAGCCTCATCCCTGAGCCATCAGGGTGGCATGTGTATTATACTCTCCATTTCTTTTGATTATGGTGGCAATTAGCTACTTCTGTCTTACATCCAGACAGACTGCCCATGAACTGCTTGAGGAACACTTGGACTATCTATCTCCAGTCATCACTCCTATTTAATGGCTAAGGAATTTACCAAGACCTCAGTTTTGGTTAATGTGTCTTTTTTCTCATGATAGTCTTTAGTTTCCCTCAGATATTTTAGTGATTCTGGAATATGGACTCCAACCCTTGTATTGTGTAGTGAAAGGTTTTCCAGCATGTGGGCATCTCTGATATACAGGAAAGACAAATAGTGTAAATTAACCTATTATCTTATCCCATGAGTCTTCTTTGATGGCTACTAGTTCTTGTGTTAGAGCCCAGGGATTACTAAGTAAGTAAACACCACTATTGGGCTCAGAAAGTTAGTAGATGAGGGCTCTACCTCTCTGCCTTGTCTACCACACCCTTCATTCTAATTTGTTATCCTTTCCAGAATTCTAGAGCAAACTACTATTGGATCTGAATGCTCCTAACAGGTCCATTGATTTTTGCCAACTTTGAAAGCTTTGTGCCAGTCATATCTGCCTTGATGTCCTTCACCTCACATCTACCCCATCTACAAATACTTTTGAATTTGTCTTTTGGACTTTCTTATGTCCCAAACCCCAAACCATTACTCCAATCCAAATTTCATAGCTCCACTATTGCATTAAATCCTTGTTAGTCTTCTTTCCCTATCCTTATGATCTCTCTCTTTTTAAAAGATTTATTTTCTATAAAATGCCTGAAGCAATTTTCCTTAAATGATTTTCAACACTGATCTTTAAAACCCTTCACTAATTTCTCCCAACCCCAGCTTTCTCTGTTTATTTGACTAATTCATTTTGCTCCCAAGTTTGTTTATTTGTTTTTACTTTAGTCATTTTATTTGACGCTGGAGATTGAATCCAGGTCTTCCATATGCCAAGCTCATTCCCTCACACTGCCATCCCCCCAATGTCTTCGTTTGTTACCCCATTCTGTCTGCGTTGCTTGCTCTTTCTGATGTGCCAGGCTTTTCACCGGGCACATTCTTTATTCAGTATTCTCTTCCAGTCCAGCCAATCTGGAAAGATCAGGTCAGAGAATTCTCCCAGTGAGAGACATTTCCAGCTTCTTTTTCAGCTTGGCTTCATGCCTGTGCAGCATTTGGAGAATATGCATTTGTTGATACGTGATTGTGCAGGTCTGTTGACTTTGCTTCCCCAATGGCTGTCCTTTGCCATGTTGGGGAAATTAGAAGCATTTTCCCTTTACCTTCAGTCTCATGTTGTACTTGGCTCAACACACTGGACATTCAGTCTTCAAATGAATGTTGTGGATGAATGCTTGCAATATTTGACTCTTTCTGCTGTCTAGCCCAGTGGTTCTCAACCATCCTAATGCTGTAACCCTTTAACAGTTCCTCATGTTGTGGTGATCTGAAAACCATAAAATTATTTTCGTTGCTACTTCATAACTATAATTTTGCTACTGTTATGAAACATAATGTAAATATCTGTGCTTTCTGGTGGTTTAGGTGACCCCTGTGAAAGGGTTGATTGACCCCCATGTGGGTCATGACCCACAGGTTGAGAATCACTTATCTAGCCCTCTCCACTCACATTTCATTCCTCTTCCTTGTGAGTTATCTCAGTGGTGTTTGTTTGTGGGTTCAGTTCTCTAAAAGGTCAATTAACTTCACATAGAGAAAAGATTCCTCATGTGGCCGCTGACTTCATCTCCTCCATTATGGATTAAATGTATCTTTGTAAATTTATGTGCTAGAATCTTCACTCTCCCTAAAGAATTTCCCTTCCTAAAGGGAGGCCCTTTGGGAAATGATACAGAGAATGGAGTCCTCTGTGGATATTGCTAGGGTTCTTACTGAACAGACCCAGCAGAGTAGTCTGCATCCCAGAAAAGTGTCCTCATTGGAGCCCAGCCGTGCTTCCACATGTACATTTCTGCTGTTTAAGGCACTCTATTGGTTACTTTTTGCTTTGCTGTACGAAAAAGACCTGACAGAAGCAACTTAAGGGAAGAAGGCTTTAGTGTGGTTTGTGACTTCGGCGAGCACAGCATCCCAGTGAGAAGGCATGGCAGTGTTGTTGGCTCAGTCTGTGAGGCGTGGGCTTCTTTGTTTTAGCCCGCTAGGTTTCCTAGTGGCTGTACCCAGCAGGACTGCATAAGAGGTTTATTGAACCACTGGCCTGGGTAACTAGCAAGGGGGAGGTCTTTTGCTCCACCGCTTGGCATTGTTATAAATAGACCTCTGGAATAAAGTTCTGGACCAGTGGATAAGGATCCAGGCCCATCTGAGTCTATCCTGTGTTTTCTCTCCCCTCTCTATTTCTAACTAAGTCTCTTATCCCTCAATCCTCAAGAATACCTGGGGTAAATAAATGTGGGGACTGGTCCTCCACACTTCTTCACATGGTTCAGACCAAGAGGCAGTGGCAGGCAGAACCATCAAGCCCCCACACAATGCTCCTTTGCAGCTCTTTCCCATGTCCCAAAGGTTTCACAATCTCCCAAACCGAACCACCTCTTGGGGACAATGGATTTAAACACATGACACTGTAGGGACATTTCAGATACAAATACGGTAGGAACTCAGTTTGTGGTACTTTGTTATTGAACTGAAAGTAGCTTTGTACTCTCATATCAGCCTTCTGAAAGGAAGATGTCTTAATGGCCTGTGCAATAGAATGTGTGGAACTCAGCATAAACCCATTATCAGTTTAGATACACCTGGCTATGAATTTATGGTGGTAGATTAGTAAAATGACTTCCATTAATAGCACATATTAAAATATAATGAGCAAAAAAGACAAAAGAATGCTGTGCCAAGATAGGATCCATTGTGCTTCAATAACACACACAAACCAATATCTCAAAGGTCTAAGGCAACCCCTCGGCGTCTACTGAATGATATGGTAGAGTAATGAATGTTCTGCCGTGGTAACTCAGCAACCCAAGATACTGCTGCCATGAAGCACTCTCTTTTCAGCTATCCTCATAGTTGGGAGGGAAGGGCACAGTTCCTAAGTGCTTGGCTCAGTAGGGACATTCATCACTTCCATTCATAGCCTGTTGTTTTGGGCAAGGCCCAGAGCCTTGCTGAACTCTAAGAGGGTAGATGTTTATTTAGCTGGTGGTATCTGTGTCCAGAGCCAGCTTTGCTCCAGTCGGTTGATGGGGATTTCAAGGTTATCCAACAGTCTCAGCAAGGTTGATGTTCCCAAGCAATGTGCTCAGACAGCCTTTCAGAAAGTGTCTGTGCTCTGAATTGCCCAGCCCCCAAAATAACTGCACTTATATGATTTGTTGTAGAGAATGATGCCTAATTCTAGATGTGGTCATACATATCTGTAATCCCAGGATTCTGGAGATGAAGGCAGGAGGATCATGAGTTTGAGGCCAGACTGGACTATATAGCAAGAACCTGTCTCAAAAAAAAAAATGCTGGATAAAGAAAATCGTAATTAATTGTTGCTCAATCAACATTTTTCTCCATGAATAAATCATGCCACTCAGTACTGTCATCCATTGCTTTACTCTGACAGCAAAGACACTGTCATTTCATCATTACCATAAGTTTGTGCACATGATGAATGTTCTATGAGAAAGAGGGCTGTGGGTGAGCTCTTTCCCTACTTGTGATAGTAAAGTTTCTTATTGAGTTTTATGTGTAACAACATACAATTTGTATATGTGATTAACAATGTTGAATTTTATATGTAAGATGATGGACAAGAATGTATACATCATCAAGACAAGTTGTGCAACTCCCTGTGGCTTATAACTCCAAATTATAGTATTCTCTGCTCTATTTCCAGATTCTTTCTATTTCAACTGTTTAGCTGTTTCTTTCTTCTTCAAACATATGAGTAACTACTCATATTGCTATTTCCAATCTCTCTTTTTAAAATAATTTATTTTAATTTTATATGCATTGGTGTTTTGCCTGCATGTATGTCTGTGTATGGGTGTCCAATCTTGGAGTAACAGACAGTTGTGAGCTGCCATGTGGGTGCTGGGAATTGAATCTGGGTCCTCTGCAAGAGCAGTCAATGCTCTTAACCATTGAGCCATCTCTCCAGCCCCTATTTCTCATTTCCTAATTCCTTCTTCATTAGGATTTGAGCCTATGTATTCAGTTTCTATTGTGGAAAATGAAGCGTTAGACCGCAAACCCACCAATCTTTCTTATGTCAATTCTCTTAACCGCTCCACCAATGTAATACAATTTCTCACAATTTTTCTTAAGTTAATATTCAGCATTTATATCATTATAACCATAGAAACAGTTTCCATAGCAAAGCCAAACAGTGTTCTGTGATTATGTTTGCTTTACTGCGTAACTTTTTGTTTTTCCTGGAGTTTATTATTGAGTTAGTCTTAAATTCGTATTGCTTCCCTAGCTTTCTTCATCACCATTAGTAATTCATTCCTACAGAGCCAGAAACTATTCTCCCAGTGCAAGTGCATTTACTAATTTCATTTATATTGTCTAGGAGGGAGTCCAGAAGGCCTCGTGTCTCGTTCTTCTGTATTCTCCTTTTACCATCAGGCCTGGAAGCTTGCACACTATATTCTGCAGACCACTGTCAACTGCATTCTCTTTAGGTATTCCAGTTGGAGGCTTTCATGGGCTTTTCCTTTTAGAAGTCACACCTCTTTTTAACTGTTTAAAAAAAGATATATTTATTTATTTTATGTGCATGAGTGTTTTGCCCACATGTCTCTGGGTGCATCATGTGCATGCCTTGTCGTAAGCAGGTTATAAGAGGACATCAGATCCCCTAGGACTAGAGTTACAGATGATTGTGAGCCACCATGTGGGTGCTGAGAATTGAACCCAGGTCCTCTGCAAGAGCACAAAGTTCTCTTAACCACGAAGCCATTTTTCTAGCCTTAATAAGATTTTAAAATTTGGAATCATAGACCATTATGTTTCTGGCAGGGTCTTTCCAAGCAAGTGTCAGGGATTTCTGCTCAATGATGTGATGGACTCTGCTAATGGTGCCCACAATGCCATGAGCAGCGATGAGCTCCTGTGTGTTGTAGTCAGCCTGAGGCTATGAACTCTTGGAGCTCCTGAACAATAGTGGAGAGTCACAGGGAATGGCCTCCCACAAATTGGCTCCTGATGTGAGGTGTGCACGTGGAGGGGGCAGGGGTTTCTGCAGATTAAGATTTCTAGAAATACTTCCTTTCCATTTTGTTTTCTCTTCTTGTAACAACTCGGTGGCCCATGCTAAAGCTAGAGTGATTTCCATTTTCATGGTTGCTAATCCAATAGACATGGTTTTCAGTTAGAATGAGGAGAATTCCCCTTGTATGGGATGCTGAAATCCAGGTGCTGGGTATGACAGGGTCCAAGGAGCTGTGCTCAACCCACCCTTGGCCCCTGGTGTAAGAGCCTTGGTGTAAGCTCTGCTGTTGTCCCTTTGAATTATTCAAGACTTTTGTTTTTGAAACAGTTTTGCTATGTAGCCCAGGCTGACCCTGAATGAGCCATCCCTTCACTTCGGTCTTCTGAGTGTTGGGGTTACAGGTGTGCACCCACACACCAAGCCTTCCTGAAGACTTTAAAATAAAGGGCCCATTTGAGCGCTATCATTTTGTCTTGATCCCCTCAAGTTGTGCAGCTGATTTTGCTTCATGGGCTGATTTGTTTTCTTTTTTTCTTTGTTAAAAATTGCTCACCTTTTTGCATTTTTATTACATTTTCTGGGAAACTTATGTGAAATTTTATTCTTTTTTCAATCTTTCATTGTTACTAGCATTTGATTTTTTTTTAATGCCTTTCCCATCTTTTGACTATTCCCTTTCTTGTGATATATTGCATTCAATGTCTTTATCCATTTTCAGAGAATGTTAGTGGCTTAGGGGCCTCTTCTTCCCCACCCCTGGTCTGCTCGCAGTCACAGTTTATATTACAGGTAAAAGCAAATGAACCGGGTTGGGGAAAGACAAAAGGTTTTTTTTTTTTTTTCTTTTTCCTCCTTTGAAGTAGAAGGGAACAAAAACCTAGGGGATGACACAGATACTTTAAGGTAGAAGAGGCAACCTTGAGGAAGCAGGGATGTCGGGAAAGTGGGAGGATTTGCTTCTGAAATAGCCCAGTTTTGTACAGGCAGCAGCAAAAGAAGAGAAGGAAACCGAGATCTGCATTGCAGGAATCAGCTCACAATATCACGCTGCTGCATTGCCGCCTCACCCGAAGCCTAAATGTGCGGCCAGCCTGCTCAACTGTGGGTCACCTTTCCTACTAAGTCTTGGTGGGCTAAGGGGCAAGACAGAATGGTGCTTGCTGCCAGATGTTGGCTAAAGGTAAGGTAAGGGGCAAGGGGTAGAGAGACACTGTGGAAGAAGCACAAGGGAGCTGGGGGATGGACTTTCTATCCAGATCTGATAAGGAAAGGAACAGAAGAGTGTCTGAGGGAGCCAGGAAGACCAAACTGAGAATGGGTCCCTATGCTTATAGGCAGCGTGGTCTGTTTGCAGTATTGAAGCTTATAAGAATGCAAGAGTGCACTGAACACACAAAAACAATTCTGCAGTTGAATTCGGGAGGGAGAAACACCTGGGGGATGGACTGTCAAGTGACCAACTTGGGTGGACTCAGGGAAGATCATATAAGTGTCCTGCTTCAAGGCTGTCAAAGCCATTGGCCCTTTTCGTTTTAAACTCAATTATACAATGGAGTGCAACGTAAAGCATTGGTTCTAGGAAGAACCCTCGCTTACCTGCTGATTCACCTGTGAATACAGCAAAACTCCAAACCCGAGGACTAAAGCACAGGGCAACACCAGTTCCGTAGCGAGCCCCCTCCCACCCAAGAAAAATTGCAGACCATGACATCATTCCTTCTGGTCTCCCCCGCATCTGCTCGCTCCTGTCGATTGTACCACCAGATGGCGGTGTTGGCCTAAGATCTAGCACACTCTCTAGTCCTGGGAAAGCCTGACCTGAATATAAAACTTCCCTAATCACCACATTTGAGTCCCCAGCAGAACAGCACAAAAACGCTGCGGATCCCAAAGAGGCCAACATGGCATCTCACCACAATCTCACCACATTGCGTAGCCTGCAGGCCAGACATCGGCGGTGCTTATTAAAGTTTGATTGCAAGAAAACAACTTCAAAAATGCAGAGTTCAAGAGTGAGTGCCTCCCCCCCCCCCCTCCCTCCAGTCTAACAATCTCGGACCTGGAGCTTGCCTCTAGCCGCAGCGGCATGGCTGGCAGCGTGGCGCGGAGGTGGCAAGCTCCAGGGACCCACGCAGCGTCTGTCTGTGCAGTGCCCAGATGGCAGGGGCTGGAGAGGCCTCCAGAAACCTGCGACTCAGTAGCATTTCCCCAACTCTGGTCCCTGTCACCCTCCCTGGCCACCCCAGTCCGGTAGCTGTGGCCCCTATGGGCTCTACTCTTTATGGAACTTGGATGGGCAGCTTGGGGCCACGGAAGATGGGAAATGGTGGCATGAAAGAAAGGCCTAGTTGGGAGGACCAGTCACCAGGGTTAGACTGTTTATAGCTTTAGGACCCCAGGTTTCCACCAATTGGTATTGCTGAGAATAGCAGATCCTGCCTTGTCAAGGGCAGTGTGTGCACACTTCAGCAGGATGGAAGAGGTGGACCGCAGGCGCCTGCCAGAGAGGGACCCTCTGGGTCCTAGGAGCTTGCACAAAAAGGTCGGGGAAGGACTGTCTTCGGTCCCCAGCAGTCAGACCTCGTCGGTTCTTTCTGCGCCCCGCAGGCATGTGTTCACGGTGCACACTGCCCAGAGGTGCAGTGCTGCCCGCGGGCCTGGGCTGGGCCTCCTCGAAGCTGCCAGACGGTGCCTCGGTGCCTCGCAGTGTGCTTGCTCCTGCCGAGGTCATCTGCTAGGCGCAGCTGGGCCGCGGAAAGGAAGAGGCTGATGAATTTTTCATCGCGATTCCCTAGGCTGTCGATCTGAAGGCAGTTTCTGGGGCAGGAGCCATTAAGGACCTGTCTGTGCCAAGGACAGCCCCTCCCCCACCGCTCTAATTGCAGATGGTCTGGAGACTTGGGTCCCTGATCCCCTCCTCCCCGCAGGGCGTGTCTTGGTCCCTTTGGCTTTGTTTCATTTCCAAGCATTGGGCAAGGGGGTGGGGGGTGGGGGGAAGGCAGGAGGAGAAAAAGCGCCTGTCTGGTTTAATAGCACGGTGTAGACAGCCTACCTGGGCTCTGCCAGGAAAAGGAGCTCGAAGGTCCTCATGCACCGCCCTCGGGAGCTCATGGGCCTCTGGGGAGACAGACTCACAAAATGGAGATGAAACAGTCGAATGTGGGCCAAGGGCCAGGTTAGTGGGGCTGTAGGTGAATGGGACTGGGGCTCAGGGAGAGACATGGGGGAAAAAAGAGCAAAAGGAAATGAGTCCAACACCTGGGCACAGGAAGAGGCCGAATGAGGGATGAATCTGAGTTCTGGAGGGGAACACAGGCACAAGGGAGCAGGGTGTGTACCTGGAACTCCCCAACACATAGGTAGACCTACCACAGGTCCAAAGCTGGCCTTTTCTTAAGGCCCTCTTCTGGGAAAATATGATGCAGATATATCAGGGGAAATCACTACCACATACGAACACTGAGGAGCTTTATTTATTGACTATTTTTCCTGAGTGGGGTGGGTGGGGGGGAGGGCTGTGTGTTAGCCAGGTCTTTTGTCAAGTGGATTGTTTTTGTATAGCTGTAAGTTAAAAAATACATACAAACATAGCGTGTATATTGTTGTGCATGGAAATAATTTTAAAATACAATCTTTCATTGAAAAGGGTAATGCATATGTTTGTAAGAAGGGGGGGAAATAAAGACAATTAAAAATTCACCCATAGTTACAATCTTGGTGTATTTCCTTCTTTTTCTGTACATATTTAATTTCATTGAGATCATGTACTATTTTTGTAAATATAGCCATTCAATAAACATTGCTAAATGGGCCATAATAGGAAAATTTCCTTCATCTCCAAGTGGAGCTGGGCATGGTGGCACATGACTGAAATCCCTTCACTTGAAAGGTGGAGGGTGGGGAATGAGGAGCTAAAGGAAGTTCTAGGCAGGACTGAGCTACATGGAGTTAAAGGTGGAGTTCCAGACCTGCCTGAGCTGTGTGTGATTTTGCTTGAAGAAAAGAAAAAGGTGGAACCGTCTTCTGGTGTCTGAATAGGCTCTTCATCTCACCTTCCAAGGCTTGAAGGCAGAAAGTGGGAAGGTGCGGGACCCAGCATTCCAGGCACCTCCATCCCCCAGGGTCCTCCCCACACATTATCACCTCCTGCCCTTCTCTTTTCCTTGGTGTCTGTGGCCGGGTTCTAGGACTGTGAAATTCCTTTCTGCTTTCTACTCTGAAAACCTGTGCAGAGCCTGGTAGCTAGCTCATCTCATGCTTCCCTGTTGTCTTGCCCAGAGATTTAACTGAATTAATTTTAACACCTGTTGTGCCTGCTACAAAGAACAAAAATTGAGCCTACATTAGAGTTTCCCTCTGACACATGCAGTGGACAAATTAAAGACGGAGCAACAGCTACAGGAGTTTAAAGAAAAGGTGTTATTCGTGAACTGTGAATGTTTGCTGTTTGTTAAATTAGCTTTCACATTTAAAGCCACCAGAAAAACATTTTTATCAAGGAAGAGAATGTGCCACCTGGTATATTTCTTGGGGGAAAAGAAAGAGGGAGGACTTCCATTTTTGGCTCTGAAGGAGGAGCGCAGAATAGACCTCTTACTAAAGAACCAGAGGCTGAGTTAAAAAAAAGCATGGACTGTAGCCCGAGAGCACCAAAGAGCGATCAAAGATGCAGGGCTAGTGGGGCCAGGGTGGCATAGGAGTGCATCTAAGTGAGTCCTTTATAGTTTCTCCTGTGTCCTAGGAGCATTTGCTGAGTCATGTACTGCCATTGGGGTGTGGAATCAAAACAGAGAATGACAGCTCGCCTCCGTTAAAAAAAATGGAGTTCAGGAGACAAGCTTGCCAGGACTTGATGGACCATGAACACAGAGAGAAGGGAACCAAAGAAAATGGAGTCTGTATGCAATTTCTCTCCAAACCATTTCTCAGTCTCTAAGCTATGCTCATGAAGAGTGAGATGCCAAGACACCAAATAAAAGCAGTTGTCAAGAGGCTTAAAAGCTAAGCCAAGATGCTAGCATGCTTGTAGTTCTGGGTAGACATAGCTTGCAGTTCTGGCTGCCAAGGAGGAGGAGCCTTATGAAGTCCTCATTGTCAGCTGAGTCCTGAAAACCAATCCATAGGAACAAGCAAACACAGGACAGCAGCCCTCATACCATATTCGATGTGGGTTGCAAGAGTCTCCAATATGTCTAGGACACACACACACACACACACACACACACACACACACACCCCTGTCTGCTGGTATTATATATCCCTCTGTAATCACCTACAGCTTTCCTGGAGGAAGATGACATATTCCAATGCCACAGAAGGTATTATTCAGCCCATAGTATTTAATACCAGACAAGTACTCCAGAGGGTCAGAGGTGCTGGCTGTGAGGTGGAACCGGCAGAGTTGTTGCCTTGTCAAGAAAGGAGTGGTGTTTCCATGGAGAATCATAAGATCTACCCCTTCAAACGGATGTAGTCCAAATGGGAGGGAGAGCTGGGTCAAGCCATTTGAAGACCTGGCCAGAGAGGTCTAAGTGGAGGAGATGATAGAGTCCATCCACATGACTTGGGAACTTGCCCATACTAGAGGCTAAGGGAAGCTCAGTCAAAAGGCTACCACTGCTCTAGACACTTTGGAAGATGGTTTGGTAATTGGTCACAAAATGTAGCATGTTCTCACCAATCCAATAGTCAAATTCTTTGGTAGGTTTGGACCCAAAGAAGGTAAAACCTTAAGTTCATACAATAAAAACACACATCAGGCTATTGATATTGTCAGCAACTTTATTCTTACTTGCTCAGACTTGGAAGCAGCCAAGATGTCTATCAGGGGGTGAGTAGATAAAATGTGGTAAATAAAGCAATGGTGAGAGGAGATGAGCTAAGAAGTCATGCGAAGACATAAAGATAACTGAAATTTATATTATTGAGTGAAAAAAAGCCACTCTTAAAGCCTTTTCCGTACTTACTACATGATTCTAAATATGCGATACTCTGGACAAGGCAAAAGTATGGGTACAGAAAAAAGAACAGAGGTCACCAGGGGTTAAAAGAGAGTAGGGGGTAAATTGGTGAAGCACAGAGAATTTTTCTGGGCCTTGCAATTATTCTGTGGTGTGATGCCGGTGCTGGGTCATGTCAAAATCCGTAGAATACACTAACACTGTAGGCCCATTGTTGTTCCACTCTGGTGAGGTTGATAAGGTGCAAGGACATAGCCATACAGGAACTATGTCCTTGGCTTCTTGAATTGAATGTTATGTCTATGCCTTCCTTTCAAATTTCCTGTGCACCTAGAACTACTCGTTTTTAAAAGTCCTGTTCATGACTCATCAGTTGGAAAAATCCTTTCCAGAAGAATCTCTGAGGTACACAGGGAATGCCACAAGAGGAGGAAGGGTCCAGCTGTACTTCTGGCACAGAGATAGTCTTGCTGCTCAGGTGACTCTTTTCTCCACTATCCTCTTCCCCACCCCGATCCAGGAGGGGTCAAAGGTAGTAGTAGTTGGCAAGCTGTGGGGGGGGGGGGAGAAATGCCTGGAGGCAGAGGAACATAAAGGCTTCTGGAGTGTGATTGTGTTTGTAACCAAAGGTGGCAGTGACAGTAGGACCTAGCAGTGAGCTGAGGTATTGTGACAAGTGTTTGCCTAAGGGCGCCCAGGAACCTCACAAAAACAGACACAAACCACTCAGGTCAGAGGATCACTCTGCAAGCCCCTCTAAATCCCCAATGACACAATTTCAATTACCTATAAACCCAAAATTAATGTATCAACACTCAAAAAAAAAAAAAGCAAGCCATAACTGGTGAGATTAGACTGTGGTGGTATTGTGTTCCCCAAAATACTGTGTACCTTAATAAACTTATCTGGAGTCAGAGAACAGGATAGCCACAATATTAAACATGAGGATAGGCAGTGGTAGCACACGCCTTTAATCCTAGCATTCCAGAGACAGAAATCCCTCTGAATCTCTGTGAGTTCAAGGCCACATTAGAAACGGCCAGGCATGGTGACACACGCTTTTAATCCCAGAAAGTGAGCCTTTAATCCCAGGGAGTGGTGGTAGAAAGGAGAAAGGTATATAAGGCGTGAGGACCAGAAACTAGAAGCTTTTGGCTGGCTAAGCATTTGGCCTGGTTAAGCTTTCAGGCTTCTAGCAGCACAGTTCAGCTGAGACCCATTCTGGATGAGGACTCGAGGCCTCCAGTCTGAGGAAACAAGACCAGCTGAGGATCCGGCGAGGTGAGGTAGCTGTGGCTTGTTCTGGCTCTCTGATCTTCCACCCCAATAACTGGCCTCAGGTTTGATTTTATTAATAAGACTCTTTAAGATTCATGCTACATTAGACCAGAAATGGCTTTTCATAACTGGATCCTTTAGGCAGAAAACGGGCCGTATCCATGGAGCCTGGTGATAAGTGCCTACAGTCTCAGCAGTGGGGAAGCTAGGGTGGGAAGACTGCGGTCAATTCCAGGTCAGCCTAGATCACAGAGGGAGTGGTACTTAGACAAAATAGAACAGAAATGGACGAAAGATACAACATTTCACATTTCTAAAGAAAAAAATCATCAAATGGATGAGAAAACAAGAGGCTGTTAGCAATGACTAAACAAGATTTGAGAATTAGCAAAAGCAAATAAAACTTCTAGAAAAGTACATATCATTGAATTGGTATTGAATGAATGTTTTTAATGTCATACCCAATGGAGTCTAAAGAGACTCCATGAACTAGAGGGAAGGCTCGGGAGTTGTTATCCACATACAGCAAAAAGTTAGAAAATCGCAGAAGACAGGCACACAGTCATTGAGGATAAAACATAAAGGTTAACGTATGTCTAATCAGAGTTCAAATGAAAGACTAGAGAGGATGGGACAGAAGTGAAGATGACTTTATGGAGGACTGACAGGCTGGGTCAGTCAAATGCAGGTCATTGTAGTGTAAGAGACAAAGAGATAATCTTGAAGGCATTAAAGAGAAAAGAAACATCATCTTCAAAGCATGAGGGAGTGATTAATATTAAATCGTCAGCAGCACCAGTGGAAAACAGTGAACAAAAGAGCAGAAAATGTGAGCATTAAAGATAGACAAGTACAAGAGTCTAACCACAAGAAGACTTTGCAGAAATGGGCAGGATAAAAACCCTGTTTGTTTCCAAGCAAATATGCATCGACAAAGTTTACTGCTAAGAGGTGTGCACTAAATGAAACTCTGAACTTCTATTTTAGAAAGAAAGAAACTGGCCCAGAAGAAGACCCATAATATAATTCTTTTAAAAGCAGTGGCATTGGTGTTGCCTGATGAGTAGGGTTTTGAAAAATTAGATGAAACGGTGATAATGGCATATGAGTTGGAAGGGAAGCAACTGAATTACAATTTTGTACTTCTGAGGAGGATAACAATTGAATTAAATTTGGCATGATGTTTATATCATAAAATTACTCCCTCTTATGGCCAGAGAGGTTACCTGCACAACACATGTGCATGCATGCACACACCCTCATACACACACACACACACACACACACACACACACACACACACACACACAGGGGGGGGGTCACCATTTTCAAATTAGGAGAAAATTGACATGAAGGGAGAAAGCAGAGGAGGTAGTAACAGAGAGAAGGAGAGGAAAGAGGAAGAGAGAGAGAAAGGAACAACCCAGAAGCCCATAAAGAAAAAAATACAGATATTATGCAGAATTAGGAAGCATAGATACTATGGTCAAAATAGAATGAATTTATTTAAATATTTCAGCATTCACAATAATCGCAGGGAACTAAATTTATCAATCTAAAGGCAGAACTTTATTAGATTGGATATGAAACATCAAGCTATTTGCTCTTTAGCAGCAATAAACCAGGTTACTCTTTAGATAACAATAAAACTATAATCAAGACATTGCTTAAAAATAAAGGATAAACCAGACAAATGAATCAAGCAACAAAATTCATGACAACCAGGATACTAATATAGAAATCAAATAAAAGTTAAGACAGTTTAATACAGAGGGTAACTAGGAAATGTTAAAAGATTCTTTTCCCCAGCAGTTCATAGCAATTATAAATTTATATGCACCTAATAAAATGGATACAAACACAGAAAGCCAAACACCACAAAAGGTCAAGGAGAAACAAATCTTCCATATTGGATTGGTTAGGAAGACATAAAGACAGAGAAGGCTTGAAGACAGTTAACAATTCAACTTAATGGGTATTATTGAGACCCAAATATAAAATCTTTAATGAGAATTCATAAGAGTTTATGCTGCTTTGTATATGCCCCTAGATGAGCCGATGTGTGAAAACTTCAAAGAGTTGCAATCAGAGAGACAATACAAAATCATAATGAAAATACTAATTAATCAAACCTGAAGATTAAACTAAAGAAAAAAGTTGAGGAAAATCTAAGTGACCATATGGAAAAAGAGAAATATTTAGAATTAGTGAATTGAAGAGCTAACTTAAGCTTCAGGGTGAGTGGGGGAAGCAGCAACTTGAAGATGAAGGAAAAGCAAGAAGAGGAATGAACAAAAAATACCAGGGGTAATCTGCAATATTAAAAGTTGGTTCTTTGAAAAGCTTAAGAATACAGAAAACACCCAATAAATTTGTGCTATTAAAATGAGAGATGGTCCAAGTAGGCATTTGGTAATAAAAGGGAATATGGCCATGGATAAAGGAGATGTAGTTGAAGAAAATACTGTGATAAATTATATGCCGGTAATCAGAAAATTCAGATAAAAGACGATTCTTTAGAATGTCTAACCAAAATAAATCAAGGAAAAATAGCACTCTATAACCATTATCAAAAAGTAAAATTGGCAGCTTAAAAACTCCCCATTAAGAAAACTAAGCCTGAATCATTGCATAGATTATACTGATGTTTTGCAAAAAGGAAATAAATACATTGAAGAAATTCTTTCTATAAGTGGAAGGGGGATTTATTCCATTTGGTTAGTGCTATCTTGCTTCCAGAATTGAATGAAGATTGTATGAGGTCATTTATGAACACTGGTGCAATTATTTTTATATTCCTGTAATAAGATAGATATAAAACATAGAAAGCAAAATGCCATCAAAGGCCAAGGAGACACAGATAAATCTTCCAATAAACTATTTCCCTAAAATTGGATTGGTTAGAAGACACAGATAAGGGTAAATACCAGTAAATCAAACCTATGTAAACGAATGTGATCACATTGGGTCATACTGGAACATAAAAACTGGCTTAAGGATAAACATTATTTTTGTAAAATTTCATCTTCAATTAAAAGAGAAAAACATTAAGATTGCTTCAATAGGTTCAGACAATATGTTTGGTAACATCAATATCTATTCATCATTAACATTGTTAGGCAACTGGCAATCATAAGTTTTATTAGCCTTTGGAAAATCTTACAATTAGTGCTACAACAAATATACACACATGGATAAATAAGTAAGTGAATAAACAAAAATTTAAACATCTATTTTGCTTATCAACCAACAAATTGACTTGATGACTAAGTCATTTCGATGTACCAGGGTTGACCGAGGTGAGGGTGAAGGTACATAAATTTGAAGAGTCATTAGTGAATAGATGTTATTGATAGTCATAAGTTAGGGAAGGAATTTTAGGGCCATGATGCAAAGGGTTGATTGGTCAGACAGTATGGTGATATTTTATTTGTACTGAAATGTGATTTTATTTGTATGTTAATAAATAAAGTTGCCTGGGCGTCAGAGCTAATAGCAAGCCATAGCAGAAGCTGGGCAGTGGTGGTGCACGCCTTTAATCCCAGCACTTGGAGGGGCAGAGCTAGGCAGATCTCTGTGTGTTCAAGGATACAGCCAGCATGGAGACACATGCCTTTAATCTCAATACCAACCATAGAAGACCTGGAGGTCTGTATAGATGGGCAGTGTTGAGGAGGTCATGTGGTTGGGTTTACAACCAATGAGAAGGCAGAATAGAAAGTCAATAAAAAGGACAAACACACAGGAAGTAGGTCTTTTGCAGAGGAGGACAGCAGCGGCAGTGAAGGGTAAGGTTTTTGGCTTTTACTTTTGCTCTGACTTCTTGGGCTTTTTAACTTTGCAATTGGCTCTGTGTTTCTTATTTAATAAGACGGTTATATCTA
>CABHPQ010169016.1:0-43841 GCA_902168405.1 Peromyscus aztecus | reverse complement strand
GAAGGAAGGAAGGAAGGAAGGAAGGAAGGAAGGGAGAGAGGGAGGGATGGAGGGAGGGAAGGAGGGAGGGAAGGAGGAAGGAAGAAAGGAAGAAACCAGTTTAAATTTTAGCCATCACCTTCATATCTTGTGAATTATTAGACAAACATTAAACAGTTCAGTCTTAGAAGAAAAGCTATTTGTTTTCCTTTCATAGAAAGACCTCAAGTGGAAAGTATCTTTAAAAATCCCATCAGGAAGAAGAAAAGTCAAGACACTGTTGCTTTTTGTTGCTGAAAACTGTTTCATGCATGGTAAGCAAGTATCATTGCCTGGATCATTTTGTGGAAACAAGGCCACCGAAACTGGTGAGCCCACTCCACGGCAATATTCTACACTAGTAGCGGTTTTATGCTGGTGAGTTTTAACTTCATCGCCAGCTTATTTAATTTTCTTCTAGGAAGCCACATGAATAGCACCTCTTAAGTTAAGGCAGGGACAAGTTGTTTTGGGAAATACTTGTCTCCTAGAAGTTATCATTCAACTCTTTATTGATTGGAGCCGGGATTGTTTGCTACACAGCTTAAGTTGCAACGGGAATTATAAACAGCAAAAGGGGGATTCGTCACAGTGTCATGCTTGGCTTATGAACCCACACTCCAAGTCATATTTTGTTTATGAGATATCAGGTAAAGTACTGTACTGTCATCTAACAACTGTAGCCACTGGGGTGATGTTAGAGTTGCAAATGGCACGGGTGGTTTAGCAATGGTGTAGTCTGGCTGGATGCAGAGTCAGTAACTTGGTAGATCATGTCATATAAAACAAAGTAAAAAATAATTGCTTCCAAGAAAAAAAATAGTTATGATCTGCCTAGAAGCAAAAGGAAAAATTGAAATTTGTCTGTAACAAGAATCATTCAAGCATGTAAGGGAACTAGTGTTTCTCCAACACCAACCACTAAGTGACACTTGTTAACTGAATTGTCCCAAGAGCAATACCAGACAGAAACAGTAACAATAAATTCAAAATTACTTTTGCAAGAGAAGTAGGCATTACCATTAATCTGTTTATTATGTCTGCTATCTCTCCATTTAACTTGAGCACATGCCTTTCTGATCTAAGGAACAGGCTGCTTCTAACTTAACATGCTACCTGCTTCCATGGCCTTCAGGCCATTAGCATCAAACTACAGCAAACCCTATAATGCACTTGTTTACTGTCTTTAAGAAACTATAATATAATCTCAGGAGGCAAGGGCTCAGTTGCCCTTGTAGACCTTATTTCCTTAGCCCCAGGACTTCAGCAAATTATGAAGTATTGGAAAAATTAATTTTGGGTCACATAAAGGAACAATATAAAATTCATTTGTTTGGCCATTGCTATGGGATGTCTTTCTGTATGCACTGAATATGTGTTGCTCTGATTGGTTGATAAATAAAGCTGCATTGGCCTACAGAAGGATAGGATGGAGCCAGGTGGGAAAATCCAAGAGAGATAGTGAATGAAGAAAAGAGAGTGGGGCAGACACTGTTAGCTACTGTCAGGAGAAGCAAGATGTAAAAGTACCGGTAAGCTGCAAGCCATGTGGCAAAGTATAGATTTATAAAAATTAGTTAATTTAAGATGTAAGAGCTAGCTAGCGAGAAGCCTGAGCCATTAGGCCATAGAGTTAAAAATAACATAAGCCTCTTTGGAACTAAGCAGCTGCAAGACATGGGTGGAAAAGATTCGTCCCAACCACAGGGCCCAGGTAGGACACAGGAAAACATCCATCTACAGGCCATATTTTGTAGAATGGTAGAATTCAGATAAGTAAATGATAACTTTCAGAAACTGAGACTGAAATTTCCCATGAGGATAAAGAGACTGAGGCCAAAGAGGTTGGTTGGTCAAATGAATGTCTCTAGAAGACATTGAAATCTCTTGAGAGTTCTTGGGAACTATTATGGGAAGAAATGAACTAGAGAAAGTACTTACTTTAACTGCCCAAGAAAAAGAAGCTATTTGAATTATTTTTTAAAAATATACAATACTAGACAGTTTTATGGTCAGAATTTTTTGTATACAAAGGGAAGAAAAAAATCCCTGGTTTTCTAACATATAAAAAACTACAGCATTTTTGCCATGCTGATATTTTAGGCTCAGTTAATTGCTCATGGGGAAAATAATTTACTATAGAAAATTTTTATAATGTTATAAATCTTTCAAATTTTCACTGATGTTAGTGAGTGATATAAGTGAATAGTCGCTAAAGGCATGAGAAATTCCTAACTTTTATCCTTTATTAACTTAAAAAAAATGAGAGCAGAGGAGAATGCGAGGGTGCTGTTAAATGCAAATAAAGCTTCACTTACATAACATGAGCAAGTCAGCAGCGTGACATTACACCTGTCAGTAACAACACACACGGAGCACATAAAGTTAATGGAGATGGTGACCTCAATTCCTTCATTAATTAAGCTTATTCTTTGACAAATTCCTCCTATACTTATCACAGGTGTGCAAGCATGTGTGCACACACATACATGCACACATATAAATATACACATACACACATAAATACACACACACACACACATCACTCAGCTTTCCTACAAGTCCTTCTCTCCAGATTCATGCCTGTTTTATTTATTTTGTGACTCTCTGAGTTTTAGCAGGGCCAAGTATGTGAGCATCAATCTGTAATTATTAATGAGAGTTTGGTAGACTCACTGGTGGAAAACAATGGAAAGTAATCACTATCTCCTAGAATCCATTTGTAGCCAACCATTTCTATGTGAATGGTAGAGCTTCCAAACTCTGAGCTCAACCATTGGTCCTATTCATGTGCAAATCCAGTGCAGGCAGCACCCACAGCTAAGGGAATGCCATGACTGCATTGGTATTCCATGCCCAGAGGACAGCGTTTTCCAACCTTTCTACCTGTCATCTGAGCTTGCGTTTTTTCTGCCTCCTCTTCCTCAGTGTTCCTTGAGCCTGACGGGGGAATCTTGTAGCAATTAAAACTACCCAAAAACATTTTAAAATTGACCTGTATACTCACTTACATGAATATATCCAAAGAAAATAATCAGCTGTGTGAACTAAGATGTAACTTTCTGGTTAGTATCTTGAAGAGTAAATCCTTGCTATATGGAAGATGCCATTCCACTGAGAACTGAGATAAAAACTATACTGATACTCAATGAACTCTGTGTTCAGAGAGAAGGTGGGAAAGTTAATAGCTAAACACAATCTTATTAACTTAATATTATTCTTGTATCTTAGATTGGAGAGGAAAGTAACTTATTTAAATGAAGGAACTTATGGAATGAGCTTTAGACTTTATACTGGATTTTAGGCTTAGAGTTAATCATAAATCATTCCTAAAAATACCCCAATCATATTATATATTCTGTTTACAGAAGATTTTAGAATACTGGAAATACTGCCATTACAAATATGGATAGTAGAGCGTCTGACAGGTGATGGGATGAAAGAGAAGACCTGTCCATAAGAGGAAGCTATTCTTTTTGTGATGGACCTCTCCCACATTATGATTGTGGTGGAGTTCACAGGGATCTATACCTGTGATAACATAGAGATAATCACATATACACATATGTATATACACAAACACATATAAAATTGGTGAAATCTGGATGAATATTATGGATTGTACAAATTACCAACTTATGATACTTTTCCATAGTGTTGCAAGATGTTATCATTGAGGAGAACTTTATAAAACATACATATAACTTCCCTATATACTGTTTTTTTAAAATTCATGTGAATCTATCATAGTTTCAAAAGAAGTAGGGCATCAACAACCATCATGGCCTGTGATGTGAGTGTGCCAGATCCCCTAGAACTGGAATTACTGACAATCAGCTGTACTCAGACCTCAGTCTAAAGTTCCTCAGGGGTATTAGGAATGCATAATTCTCCTTTTATGTTTTTAAGTTGTTACATGTATACAGTAAAGTAACCTTTGTAGTATATGTCCTGTTGGTTACGGAAAGCATATATAGTAATTCGATCTGCACTGTGACAAACAGATATAATGCTTCCATCACATCGAAATATCCTGCATTGCCAATTTAAAGTCAAGTTTCTTCACCAACTCCATTCACTAGCAATCATGTATCTATTTTTCATTGTTACAGTAATACCTTTGTGAGATATTTTGTGAATGGAATCATATAATGTATGAGCATAGAAGACTACGCTTCCCTCTAGTGTAGTTTGTCCTAATATGTTGAACTCTTTTGATGCACAGCTATTTCACAGTTTATCTGTTCTCCCAGGACATATGTATCTACCATATCACTCAGCTGTTAAATTCCTAAGTATTTATCCCAAAGAAATAGAAATGTATGTGTACACAAAATATATTCATTATTGCTCATAGAAATTTTATTTTTATTAGTTGAAAATTGGAATCCACCTCTATGTCCTTCAACAAGTGAATAATTAAAGAACTATAATATATATTATTCAATATATAAAAATCAATTGTACATAGATAGTATTCATATGTATATGAACACTATTCAGCAATAAGAAAATGAGCTATTGATGTACAGCAATTTGGGTGAATATCTAGGGAAATATACTGAATGAAAGAAGTAGGTTCCCAAAGATGCTATACTCAATTACTTCATGTATGTATCTTGGATATAGTGGTGGGCTCATAATCAACATGTGTGATAAAATGACTGAATTTCATAAACTCACAAGAATGAATGTAAATAATGAATTATGAACAAGGCAAAAGGTTTGTGCCACTGTGAACTTTTGGTTGTGATATTGATGCAATGGCTATACACTGACTGAGTAAAATATGCTAATTCTTTGTATGTTTTACAATTGAATATGAAACTACAATTATCTCAAAATAAAAATTAAAAGAAAATTGAGTATGGTGGTGCACACCTTTAATCTCAGCACTTGGGAGGCAGAGTCGGGCAGATCTCTGAGTTTGTGGTCAACCTGATCTACAAAGAGGGTTCCAAGACAGCCAGGGCTGCACAAAGAAGCCCTGTCTTAACAAACCAAAAATAAAAAGTAAATAAATAATATAAAGAAATGAACAACTCATGATATGCTATCCTATCACTGGCACTGAGGTTTGCATTGTAGAACTTACGGCTCCTGGGAGCAGCATTGTACATCTGTTTAGGGTACCTCTCTTACATCTGTTTTTCTTTTGAATAATCGTTTAAAATTAGTTTGTAAAGCGGTATGTTTTCCTATGACTTTGACTTTGTTATACATCCTCTGCTTTGGTTAATACCCACTATGTCTCCAACCCTGTCCCTGCTTAAACCTTTCAAAGCCTAGTACTCTCTCCCTCTACTTTTCTATCACCTGTGTTTTTCTACGATCTTCCTTCCTTCACATGGCCCTTTCCCGGATTCTTGGCGTCTACAGACACTCTGAGTTAAATACACAAATCTAAACAACTGCCTTCTAAATATTTACAGCCCTAGAATAGTGCTGCCCTCAGCTTTTGTCAGATTTTTTTTTTGCCTTTGATGGTAATTAATCCAGAGACTCATAACTAGTCTAATTGCTGAGAATAAAAGACTGTTGATGTCTCACCATAAATGAGACATCTATATTACCCTTCAGGAGACTCAGAGAGCATCACAAAGAGGAATAGAAAGACTCTAAGAGCTGGAGGATGGTGGAGAAAAGTGCTACAGAACTCTAACACTGTCTTCTGGACAAAGTGTGGCTGTTACACCCATGACCTGAACACACAGTGGGCTGTTACTTCCCTAAAACCTGAATCATTCTATCTCAGGCTTGAGAAGGGCTTATAAGGACCCACTCCTCCAAGAGGAGCTATGGGAAGTTAATGAATGATGAGATAACAACATGAAAAATCTATATTGATAACATGTTATAAATGCATTAAATATGAGAAGTAATGCACTAAGATTTCACAAGTAAACAAAAGTGCGCTGACTGCTATTTCCATGAAATGTGTTTTAAACAGGAAGCTACTTATGAGATGAAAAGAAGAGCAAAAACAATGAGTCTCTACAAACATATTTTTCAAAATAATTTGGCAAAGCTACAGTGATAATAATGTATCCCTGAGAGGAAGAATTATTTCCAAAGTTAAAAACAAAAATCATAGTGATCGATGAGCTAGGAAGATATCGCTCTCCTAAATCAATCTATGTGAATTCTATGCAGACTATCATCACTTTTGAAAGCAAGAGAAAAAGAAAATGAAAGAAGGGGATAGGGAGAGGGGGGAGGGAGGGGAGGAGACTAAAGACTAAGAACCAGTAGTCCAGGTTTAGCCAGACAGAGGCCTGATGGGTAATGAGAAGTACTGATAAAGAGAGTAGCAGAACACCTATAGAAATGGGACAGAGGTTTAAAACCCACAGCAGATCCCAGCAGCTTGCAAGGAGAGTGTACTTCGGTATCAGTGGGCTACAGTAAGTAAAGTGTTTCTCAGAAACTTTCTCTGTTACAAGGTCACTAAGTTTTTTAAATTCTTGACCCTTCAATCGTTGACTAATCAAGGGAAGTCTTCTGAAGAAGGTAGGCATGGGTCATGGGAAATGAAAACATACCAAAGTTGAGGGAGCCAAGTATAGAATTGTTGAAGGAGATCAAAAGAAATATGGGCATGTCTGGATCACTTACAAAATGTTGTTATTAATAATCTTTCCTAGAACTTTCTTATTAAAAATATTAATAATTATAGGTGCCCACAGATTTCATGTTTTAATGTAACAAGTGGGGGCCAACTTAGCATGTAGGGAACTTGGCGTGTGTTGTTACTAATTTGTGGTGATATTTTTATTTGTGTTGAAATGTGGTGATTTTTTTTTGTGCTTTAATAAATAAAGCTTGCCTGGAGATCAGAGGAAAAACCAAGCCATTATAAGTAAACAAAGAAGTCAGGCAACAGTAGCACATGCCCTTAATCCTATCACTTGGCAGGCAGGGATCTGTCTGGATTTATGTGAGTTCAAGGCCACACTGGAAACAGCCAGGTGTGGTGGCACATGCTTAAATTCCAACACTAGTTAACCATAGAGGTCTGGAGGTCTGTACAGATAGACAGGAAGTGATAGAGCCGGGCAAGAAGAGGAAGTGATGTAGCTGGACAGAGAGAGCAAATCAGATGGCAGAACAGCAAGGCACATAGGTGTTGGTAGACAGGAAGTAACTTGCATTTGGAAGCTGCCGAGTTGATGAGGTAAGGTTAGTTGTGGCTTTCCCTAATTCCCTGATCTCTCTATATCTGGCTCCGTGTTTTTTATTTAATAAGACCATTTAGAAATTCATCTGCACTAATTTGTGCCAAATATTTTTCAATATTTCTTATTTTTTTATTGACAGTCTAGATTCACAATACAACTGACACATACCGAATACAGTGGAAACAGTCTTAGATGTTGTAGTTGTAGAGCAGATGGAAATATTTCCAATGACATTATTTAAGAAAGCAGTAGTACTTACCAAGTTCTCCTCACTGGAAAAAAATGAAAATAAAAAAATTAAATTTGATATTTCATAATCCACATATGAAAAGAGAGAGAGAGATCACAACACAACACTTTAGAAAACATAATTCTTATGTACTGTAAGATCTGATTTGACTGTGTTTCTATTGGATATTCCTCCAACGTAGGTTGTTTACACACAATATTCCTAAACTAAATCTTTATTCTCCATAAAGAGTAATGCTCACAGAAGAAGACAAAAGGAGCAGCCTTGGAACTCTATCCCCCTCTTGTCCAGTTTACAAACTTAAGCACTCGTCATAGTTTCTAGCAATCCTGAGTACACTGTGATGTGCTACCCTTGTCAGTACTAATGAGTGTGCACTGCCACCTCTTCACCTCGTGACTCTCCTCGGGGCCACGGCTCTGCACTAGGTGGGCTGGACTCACTACAAGTTATGTAATAGCTGGTAGCAGGTAGTTCAGCTAGAAATCATCTGGCCTAAATGCTTTCTCTGAAGAATTCTAACCATTTAAAAATTACCGTAGTTAGAGCTTTCCCATACTTTCAAAAATGCTCGGTAAGGGAACAAGAAAGGAATTACAGACAACCTCTTCAATCCAAGTCATACCAGACAGAGTGCTGGCAAGCAATGTCTGAGCTTACAAATCCTCTGACAGGATGGTGGGTTTGGAAGTTGCCTGAGAAATGATGGTGAATGCCTTAACATTTGAGTAAAAGAACATATATATGCTATTTTTTCTTTATTAAAATTGTTTAAATTCATTTTACATACCAAGCACAAATCCCTCTCTCTTCCTTCCTCTTGCTCACCTGCTCCCCAGCCTTTCCTCCCAGGCCACCTCCCATTCCCTCCTCAAAAAGGTAAAGCCTCCCATGGGGAGTCAGCAGAGCCTGGTCCATTCAGTTGAGGCAGGTCCAAGCCCTTTCCCATGCATCAAGGCTGAGCAAGGTAGGTATTAGGGTCTAAAAAGCCAGCTCATGCACCAGGGATGGATCCTGATCCCACTGCCGAGGCTCCTCAAACAGACCAAGCTACACAACTGTCTCACTTATGGAGAGGGCCTGGTCCAGTCCCATGGATGCTCCACAGCTGTTGGTCTAAAGTTCATGAGTTTCCACTAGCTTGCTTTGGTTGTCTCTGGGTTTCTCCATCATGATCTTGATGCCTCTTGCCCATAAAATCCCTCTTCCCTCTCTTTAACTGGACTCCTGGAGCTTGGGTTGGTGCTTGCCTGTGGATCTTTGCATCTGCTTCCATCAGTTACTGGATGAGGCTCTATGATGACAGTTAGGGTATTCACTGATCTGATTACTGGAGTAAGCCAGCTCAGGCACCCTCTCCACTATTGGTAGTAGTCTGAGCTGGGGTCATCCCTGTGGATTCCTGGGAACTTCCTTAGCATCAGGTTTCTCCCTATCCCCATGATGTCTCCCTCTATCAAGGTATCTTTTTCATTGCTCTCCCACTCCTCCTTGTTTAATGAGCATGTAGAATCCCCCAGCTGATAGGATCATTTCTTAGTGGATTTGTCATTATTTTTGGTGAAAAAAAAGATGACACTTCCTAATGTGACAAGCACAAGTTTCTAGTATACTTTCTTCAGTCAGAAGTAGTGATAATGGGAACAGATGACAGCTTTGGATTGAGAGTGGTAAGAGGATGAGACACTGGGGGAATAACCTTCCCACCCAGAGGCTGTGGTGGCTAGAGCTGATAACAACCGCAACAGGGCTGAAGAACAAAGAGAAATTGATAAAAATCTGCATTATCTGCAAATTGCCTGAAACAATCAAGGATTGCCCAGCTTTCTGATAAGAAGGAATTTAGTTTACATGGTGGTATAATATCCGGCTTGCATGTTCTGAACCTTTTAGCAGATGCAGTAGATATTTTCAAATGAATCAAGATGAAAGTCTTGTGAAGCTTCATTTTAAACCAGTACACTTGGCCTCCTTCAATACAGTCAGAAAATAAGGCTTTTCACAAAATGCTCTTGAACTGTCAAGTCTGAATTTTAGGAAGATGACAGCATCTTTTAGTTATCTTTATTATATAGGTAATGATCAGTCTTTGAAAGGAGCAGAAATACATAGTTAAAGAGAAAATAAATGTGCCTACTAGCTGCTACTTCACCTGCTTTCCAGAGAAAATGTTTGTGGTTGTTTCCTTCTGATATATTCTAAACATTTACAAGGGTGGCGAGAGACAAGACAGGAAGGAGAAGGAGGAGAGGCATGAAGGAGAGAGAGGAGGAAGAGATAGAGGAGAGGGAGAAGAGGATACTTAGAAAGGGCAGATGTTGAAGAGAAAGTGGTCAGAGAGAAAGGAGAGAGAAAAGGGAAGGGAAAAGAAGGAAAGGGAAGGGAAGGGAAGGGAAGGGAAGGGAAGGGAAGGGAAGGGAAGGGAAGGGAAGGGAAGGGAAGGGAAGGGAAGGGAAGGGAAGGGAAGGGAAGGGAAGGGAAGGGAAGGGAAGGGAAGAACAAAAATAATGGAGAGTTTTTTGTTTTTTCACACAAGTGGAATCATGCCAGACAATATTATCATATTCAGTTAACCCCCTTGGTTCAATAACATAGAGTTGCTTATTGCTCTGATGCACAAATGATCTGAAACATCTTAGTGATAATTTGTAGTAATGATAATAGCTGCCATTACTAAATAAGCGCCATATAATGTCTAAGTATTTCACAGTGATCTCACTCATCACTTCTAAAGTCTTATAATGCAACTCTTACTAATTTCCCTTCTTGAAAAGGGAAAGCTTAAGATAAGGGTAAAAAAAAAAATTAGTAAAAATTTTTTAGCTAACACCTCACAGACATAGTGAGTGAATATATTTTTATTTGTCATCAAAATTTATACTGTAAGTGCTGTACACATAGCCTCGGTTATAAAATTCATCAAGTATGCAAATGAAGTTGTAGAGGCAAAGAAAGAAACAATCGTGATGCAGCAACGAGCAACGTGTAACCTTATAATAACCGAGAAAGCCAAATCTGTAGAGGCAAAGTCACAAAACAAAAGTGACAAGTGCCAGTGCTGAATTCATGTGTACTCTCACCAGGCATGCATCCTTGAGGTAACGTTTGGGGGACCATAGAGTCCAAAATAAAGGACAAACCTTGGGTTCTCACAAAAGGTACCAATCAGTCTCTGGATTGCACCCTGAAAGCTGTTGTTTTCAGGGAAAAACTTATCCTTTCCAGTAAAGGGCAGAAGGAAAACCAGTTGCTACAATTACCAATCTCATTTTAGAACACTTTCACTTTCTTTCTTTATATTCCAATAGTCATAATTTGTCTTACTGTGTTCTGTTGAGCAGGAAGCCCTGTATCATTTATTCTTTTCAAACTAGACCAAGATTTTGTAACATATTTCATTATGGAATGCTTCACTCAATCTTCTTTGTTTTTTAAATCAGACTTACAACATCTTTTCTTATTTAATCTTAAAAATCTGACATTTTTCTTTTAGAAATATTTAGAAATATATTTTATGATAAGGCTTATTTTAAAATGATATTGTTTAAAAACTTTAGTGGGAGCTCAGGAAAATATGACCAGGACACACAGTCAGTCCTATTCACTGAGGGCCTTCACAGCAGTGCCCTGCCTTCTCCTCAGGAACAGAGCAGGTGAATGTGGCCGTTGAACTCTCTGAGGAGCGTTCTGTCCATCTGAACTCTGGGTGAACAAAGAACAACTGCAGTTGTTACAATTTCCGTTCAAATTTTTGATATCATACTTTAATTGAAAATGGGAAAGACATGGAAGATAAAAAAAATTTCATTTACTTCTTCAATACTTCTCCAGCCATCTCTACATCAAAGGAGAGACATGATGTAAAAATGAGAAAAGCAGCTGGGTACAGTTGATTGGTGTTTTCATTTTCAGATTTATCACACTGCCTTAGAATATCCATGGCTGTTATCTGATGCAAACCTGACATATTTTAATATAACGGGCTACTTTTTAGGGAAGAGTATTTAGGAAAGTATTTATTAGGTGTCCACTTCTTAGCTCATCCTAATTTAGAGGACAGTCTTGGAGAACTGATAGTGTGCATCAATGTAGAGTTCCCCATTGCTATTCTGGAACCTACTATAAAGGTGAGATTAAAATGTACTATGAAAATATCAACTTCCCCAGCTTCTAGGTTGCTCTCAGTTTCTTGGGAGAAGTAAAGATAGAAGTTGTGATTTTTGTTTTATATTCTTCTCTCACATATTACATCCCGATGGCAGTTTCCCCTCCCTCCCCTCACCCAGTCTCT
The DNA here is from genome assembly GCA_902168405.1 of Peromyscus aztecus. Taxonomy (NCBI): domain Eukaryota; kingdom Metazoa; phylum Chordata; class Mammalia; order Rodentia; family Cricetidae; genus Peromyscus; species Peromyscus aztecus. The sequence goes on along the minus strand of CABHPQ010169016.1, from coordinate 32,104 downwards.
CCCCACCGCCTGCCTCCCCTCTTCACCAGATGCAACCCCTTCCTGCCTCCTCTCCTCAGACAAGAGCAGGACTCCCGGGGACATCAACCAAACATGGCACAATAAATTACAATAAGACCAGCAACATATCAAGGTTGGATTCCTAAGGCTACAGGTCTTACATTTGAGACAATAAGAACACAATTTCCTGCTTAACTGAATGTGTCACCTTCCTTCTAGTATTTTTGCCTCAGTTATCTGTGCAGGAGCAGATTGGAGCCTGATCATGAGCTACTGTCTAAGGAACTCCTACATGTTGCTCTTGTCCTGTTTATTCACCTGAAACTCCACAAATGGCACAAGTAGCCTTCCCTTCAGTTAAGTAAGCATTCCTCTTGCTTTTGAATTTCCTTAGTCTTGAAATAAGAACCTTGTAGAACACCAGAAAATGTAAAAACTTAAAAGGAAAAAAATATGGATTTCTGTGTATATAAAACATATCACCAATAAAAGTAGATCATTGTTGTCTTTGTAAGAAAATAATGACTCAATAATGCATGCTGAAATCTAATTTAAATGTCAGAAAAGAGCTTTTTACTTTTAAGATTTTGAAACCTGCCTCCTCTATTAAACCAAATAAGCATGTATAGTAGAAAAGTTATTTGTCTTCAAAGATTATGCAACCCATCTTTGAAAACAGTAAGTTTCTTGTATATAAAAGCAAAAAGTGTTCTCTGAGGCTTATATGGTTAAAATTATGATCCAGGTAGTAAGCAAAAATTTAAAATCAACAAAAATGCAATGAGTTGGGGAAAAACACGTTTTCCTTTTCATGTTCCTGCTGTTAGATAATCATGTTGCTTTATTTTTTCTTTTCTGTGTCAAATTGAAATTTTCAGAGATTATGAGTTTATATAGATAGAAAATGAATTTTTAAAATCTATCCATTAAAATGAATTTGAAACAATTTATTTTAAATTGAAAAACAACAAAATATTCCTTACTCTGTGAAAAAGCAGGTGTTAGATCTATAAGCTTTCTGGCTGTTATTTTGGTTTTTTTTTGTGTGGTTGTGTGTGTGTATGTGTGTGTGTGTGTGTGTGTGTGTGTGTGTTTTGTTGGTAGTGATGGGACTTGTGCTGGTGGTGATGTTTTGAATGGTACGACATTTTTTGAACATGTTTTCTCTAGCCCTGGTTGGCCTAGAACTTTCTATCTTGAGTGGATCAGAATGACATCAACTTGTGGTGCTCTTTCTGCCTCTTCCTCTGAAGGGCTGAGATTATAGGTGAGCACCATCCAAGCCTAGCTTGTGTTCCTCATGCTGGTACCGTTGCTCACGTTTACAATAAGCCTTTAAATCTCCTGCAGTAGCTCTGCAATTATTTACTGGAAACACAAATCCTCATTGTTGGCGAGTCTTCATTTACCATTTTATCTCAATGCAGAAGTTGAATATTTTAAAATTAAATCACCAAGTGCCCTCCTCCCAGACATCACCTTAACCTCCCCATCGCTGGAGTGTCCTTAACAAACCCAGTTTGTCTTTACCCACAATGTCATGTGTGTGTTCTAACAGTAGACCAGTGTTATGCTTTTTGTGAGAAAGAACTTCTGTAGCATGGCTTCCCTTTTAGGAAATGCTTTTCTTAGCATATATACATATAATATGCATAATAATGGGATTAATTGTATTTTCATGCATGTATGTAATGGAATGTGATAGTATTCACTTTTGCTGGCTTTTCCCATTCCCTTAATCCTCTTCTTCTTCTCAATCGCACTCCTACTTTCATATATATATTTGTTTGTTTAGTTAGCTTTGTGGTCCAGTGAACTGGAGTTGTTTACAAGAACATGTGTGTAATTTCAGGGGCATGTGTACATTTCCAGTGGCTACATCTCTGAAGAAAATGTCTCTTCTGTCATTGGTCATTACTTGCAAATCCATCTTTAAGGAAGGGTGGGGCACATTGTGCTCCTTCTTGATTCTTGAAAGGATGTTGGAGGCTCAGTCTTGTAGAGATCTTGTGCAGGAATCATAGCTGGTGTGAGTTCCAGAGTACAACATCCGTGCCGTGTTAGCAACCCAATATTCCACACTGCTGTTCCTTACACCTTCCTCAGCTTCTTGCATTCATATTTCTTCTTAATCTACAATGTTCTGTGAGCCTTGGAGTAGGTGTTGATGTCCTGTTTATGAATGGCCTTGCAACAGTCTTTAACTCAGTACCTTGACCAGTTACTTTTCTTCAGTTAACTCTGACCATTACCAATGGAAGTTCACTGACCAATACTGACAACATCACTAATCTGTGGGCATGTATATAGTTATTTAGAAAGTAATTTGACATATCTACTTATCAGAGAAACAGCAGTAGCTTCCTCACAATGGTCTTTGATTCCTGTGTTAATAGCACAGGCTATTAACAGGGTTCACTGTAGCAGATATGGATTCTTTCCTGTGGAGTAGGCAGTCATCAAACCCAATTAGAAAATAGTTGGCTGCCCCATAACACACTTCACTATTTCACAAGTGTTCATCTTCCCTGGCTGGTCAGCATTTTTGTTGCACACAGAAGTTCTACAGTTGAGTGATGTTGTTGATGCCAATTCTTCCCCAGATACAGTATGAAGGTAGGCCAGGGAAGAAGCTTCTAACCCCATTCCAGGTTTGTTTCTCTAAGTTCAGAGACGAAGGCAGGTAGCATCTTTGGCATAGTGTTTTGCCATCTAGTTCTGATTGGCAACCAAGAGCATTTGCAATTGGCTGTATTGTTTTGAAGACTTCAGGAGCCTACATAACCAACAGCTCATACAGAGGTAGCCCATGTTTGGCAGTGCGATTTCCCTCTAATAACCTGAGCTTCTGGGAGTAGCTTTATCTGTCCAGACAATGTATGGAAAAGCCGCAAGGGAATCTTATACTTAATAAGCTAATTAAAAAATATAATAGAGTTTGAAAGGAGCTAACCTGCATAGACTGTATTTTTAGAGAGCACACTAATTCCTATGGAAAAGTTGTTCTGCAACACAGCTAGCTTCAGATAAGGGAACAATTGGCATGCTTTCCCTTAAAAGGTATTTCTAAAAGGTATTTCAGTGTTTAATGTATGCTTTGACTTAGTTATTTCTGAGTCACAGTGAAAGAAATACAATGAATTTAGGTCTTGCTCCTCTTAGAATGTATAGTTTAGGGCATATGTAGAAACATGCATCCAGAATTACAAACTAAGAAGAAAGCATGATGCTATTCAAAGGACATAGACCATGGGAATGCTAATTAGACATCTAGGTAGGGAAATAATGTGGTTCAGATTACCATAAACTAGACCGTATTTGTTTCTGCACTTTCTGGGTTGTTCATAGACTTTTTGATATTGTTAGTGTTATGGCATGTCACAATAGTCTTGGCCATTTGTAATTGGAATAAAAAGAGAGACATGAGTGAACAGCCCCTTTGGAAAAGGATCATTTCTTCAAAAATCAGTCTGGCCAGGAGGTCTTGTCAACATGATTACAAATTATTGGCTGAGTGTGTATTCAGGGAATGTCAGTACATACACAACTATTTGACTCATAGTACATCCCAAAATTATTTCTACCCGCCACTGCTGAAGCAGCTTCTCCAGGCTATTAAATAATAACGTACAGTACCTTGCCTCTTTCCCAATAATGGATTTCCTTCTGGCTGCCTGAGGCTTGACTCAGAATAGCATTTGGGATTTCATGAAGTATGTATACTGTGGGGAAGTACTAAATGGCTCAGACAGCTAAGAATGTGGACATTTTGGAGTCAAGAGTAAGTGAACTTTGTTGTGTCTGCTAAATGAGAAGAATAAGCTATTTTGATAACTAAAGTAATTGCTTAAATATAAATCCACTGATAATTATGCTGCTCCAGACACGAGCAATATTGAAGTTCAATGTAAGCAGAAACAGTTAAAAACAGAATACACTTCCGTAGGGTCAGGGAGATTGCATTTTTGTCTTAAACTGCTTCTGACATCTACAATTATTTGAGGTCTTAGTTTTTTTATTAATGAAACACTAATTGTCTATTATGTATGCATGCTGAGGTTGGTGGCAAACATTAGAAAAATTGTGGCTGTGCATTAATTTTAAATTACAAATAATCAGATAATCTAAAATTAAAACTAGTGCTAACTATAATATGTGTTGGGCCATAAGACATGTACCAATACAGCTAAAAATAACCAAAGTACACAGTGTTTTCAAAAGCTGAAATTAAGTTTAAAAACACTGATAATGGGTCATCATTAAAAAGCTCTAGTAATTATAAATAAAATTAGACAATTAATTTATAAATAATCATTTGATATAGATAAAATAATAAAATGTATAACTAAAAGAGTACTTAAAGGAATCATAGAACTAAAGGCTTATTCAGGAGAGAGAGTAACCAACCAATGACAGAAAGACACCATCCTGTCCAACCGTAAAGATGAAATCAAAGGAGCTTGATGTAAGTATCAGGTAAGTGGGGAAATTAACGTCAAAGACAATGGGTTGCCAATAGAGAAAATGTAGAATGTCAAAGGATGATGAAATTGCTGACTCTAGCTAGACTGAGCAGGAAAACAGGAGTGAAGTCACCAGCATCAAGCACAGGAAAATGGTTTATCCCTATGGATCCTGCAGGCATGCAAATGATAAATAATTATATAAAGTTCATGATAAAAATGGAACATTTGTACAAAAGTAAAACATTAGAACTAACAAAAATAAATTACAATCTGAAGAACTCAGTTACTACTTTAGCCATACTATCTGCCACTCATTAGTTTGAATTAATTTTTCTAGTACTTCCAGCTTACTGTGGTACAATTTTTCAGAGTAATCCATAGTGATCATGTGATTTCCAGTAGTATATGCTGTAATGCTATCCATTTTCACCTGTATTGAACTTGGTTCTCTCTCTTTTTTTAGTTAATTTGGCTAGGGGTTTCCTGATTAATTTTCATCCAAAATCACACTACTTTGTAGGGAGTAAAATCATTTATTAAGTCATCTTGAAATGCTCTTCAGACTGTCATTAATGAAGCAAGTGCTGTTTGGGACTGTCATCAACAATGTTGATTTTTAAAATAATTTATTAATATGATTATCAAAAATATTTCTCAGTAAGATCAAGAATTGGCAGCTCTCAATTTTGTAAAGTAGCTCCTTGTCTAAATTGGTGCAAGAGCTGAAGAAGTGTGTTCTTATGAATAACAGTGTAAATGAAGAACTTGAATTTATAGCTTACTGTATGAATGTGGACCTGAATATTGTAGAGTATGTGGAACCACTGGACTGCCACAGCAAAAGTCCTGTGAACTACAAGCATTTTCTTCCATGCTAAAATTTAAGATAGCTGTTATTTGAAATGATATTCATGAAGCATTACAATTTCTTGCATCTAAAATAAAAATAGTGTTTTACTTTCTTGTTATTGAATTTATAAATATTCAGATATAAGGCATACAGTGCCCCACCAGCTAAAATTTCAATGGCAGTTATTTTTTAAAAAGGCAATTCATAACAGTATATAGACTGAGCAGGTTTTAATTATGTATTTAGGTGTATATGTATATGATGCATATGCATATAACAATAATTAATGAAAACAGAAATCATGAATTTGAATAAGATTAAGGAGGAGTACATGGGAGGGTTTAGAGAGAGGAAAAGGAAAAGGGAGAACATATTCATATTATAATCTCAAAAATTAAAATAAAATTTAAAAAGTAACAAATATTTAAATTTATATTAACTGATATATAATGCCGAATCATTTTCCCCTTTGGAATGTAAAATATGTGCTCAAAATTTAATTTTACTATAATAAAAATTGGTATATTTTTCTTTCACTTTCCGTGTGTGTGTGTGTGTGTGTGTGTGTGAGAGAGAGAGAGAGAGAGAGAGATAGAGAGAGAGAGAGAGAGAGACAGAGACTGACAGACAGACAGAGAGACACACACAGAGTTTTAAGTGCTAGTTCTCTTTTACTTTTCTAGATCAGCGATGCTGTACAGCTCAGGAACCTCCCATGTCTAAGTCAAGTTAAACTGAAAATCTCAAGTAGAACTTTTATTTTATCCCACTTCAAAACCAAGAAAAAAAATACAGCTATGATGCTCACCTGCCATGAGTGGGTCCTTTACCTTGGATGGATTTGGGAGTGAATTACGTACCTCCAGACTTTAAAATATGTAAGTTTTAGCAGGATGTTGTCTCATAAACTAGCATTCCTAGCACTCCAGATGTTGAGGCAGAAGAACTGTTCCTTTGAGGCTAGCCTGGATTACCTAGTATGATGCTGTCTCAAAGAGAGAGAAAATGAATAAAGTATGTCATTACAGGGTTGTTTCACATATTGCTAAAATAAACTGGAATGTATATTGATCAAGAAATTAGATTCAGAAAATGAAAGTACACATAGTTTTTAAAAATACAAGGAAGACCAAAGTATATGAACTCATTTTCTCTGCTATGATTATCATTCTTCCTACTTACAGCTCTTAAGTCATTGTCTCTCACATATCATTTATCTTCTTCCTGACACCCAGTGACTTTAAGCACATAGGCACATCCAGGTGTGGTGGTATTGTGTTCCCCAAAATATTGTGTACCCTAATAAACTTATCTGGGGTCAGAGAACAGAAAAACCACTAGATATTTAGTTAGGCAGTGGTAGCACACGCCTTTAATCCTAGCACTCCAGAGGCAGAAATCCATCTGTTTAAGAATACAGCCAAGCATGGTGACTCACGCCTTTAATCCCAGAAAGTTAACCTTTAATCCCAGGGAGTGATGGCAGATAACAGAAAGGTATATAAGGCGTGAAGACCAGGAACTAGAAACATTTGGCTGGTTAAGCTTTTAGGTTTTGAGCAGCACAGTTCAGCTGAGAGCCATTCAGATATGAGGACACAGAGGCTTCCAGTCTGAGGAAACAAGATCAGCTGAGAAGTTGGCCAGGTGAGGTTAGCTGTGGCTTGTTCTGTCTCTCTGATCTTCCAGTGTTCACCCCAATACCTGGCTCAGGTTTGTTTTTATTAATAAGACTCTTTAAGATTCATGCTGCATCCAGGCATGCATGTACATATACATCATGCCATCCTCTGTGTGTGTGTGTGTGTGTGTGTGTGTAAAACAAGAGTACACAGTTACTTTGCTCCCTTACCTCAGTCTTTTTCCTTTTCATGTAACCTAAATGAATAACATCAGTTTTGGAACCTTGCTTTCCAAGCAACACAATGAACCACCATAAAATTTCCTTTAACTCTCTTTTGGTCCCTGAAGTCAGATGTTTTGCAGACCTGATCAACCTATACACTGCTCTTTGCCTCTGTTAACAATAACTTTGCCAGTTGGATGTTTTTACATAACTTCACCATTCACTAGCTCCTCTGAGGGGATTTAAAAACAGAAGACTTTTTTTTTTCTTTACAGATTATTTTAATATCTTCCTTGTTGCTTGTTGATGTTCTCACAGACCATGTTTCATTTGCATCGTGGGCTACCCTGAAAGTTCCTTTGGGTAGACTTGTTGAGAAACAGACTTTATGTTCATCCAAGTTTTGCTTCATTTAAAATTAATTTTACACACATATTAAGTTAATATTTTTACAATTTTATTGAAAGGGAAGTGGTACTTCCTTACTAAAGGAACTTAGTAAATGAAGTCTTCTATCTTTTTTTTTTTTTTTCAAAAAAAGGAAATGCTAAATTCTTTGTGTGTCAACATTCAAGAAAGTATCATCTATTCGGGCTAAGTAACCCTGAGGGCAGGAAGCAATCTATTTGCCAACAATATAAACAGATTAATAGTCCTGCCTAGGTCAATTAAGTTTGCCCAAGAGGTATATAGAAATAATTTCACATCTTCATTTTATCATTAAAATGAATTGAAAATGTATTGCTTATTTAATGAGTACTCCAGGCAGCAGTAGTAATTAATGAAACAGGATTAAGGAAGCATTAAAAAAGAGAAGGAGCAAAGTAGACTTAATATTAAAGTGTTGTTCTGTACTGCTGAGTAATTCAGTAAAAACGTTTTTAATTGGTCATAAAAGGATACCAAATATTTATGCTTTCATATCATAGTTTCTGTCTCACAAATAATTAGGTGTTGAATGATACTGAAGAATAATAATACAGTGGTGCTGATGCTGGACCATAATTTAACCTGAGTCCATCTAACTTGTTCTCAGGTTCTTTTAGTGACTAGCTTCTAAGCTTCTTTTGACTCAGTTGAACATCTATTTAACAGTCCTTTTTGACACTGAGTTTTATTTATGTTATCATTATTAATGATATAAAAATAAGATACATCTTTAAAGCATTTAAACTTTACCTTTTCCACAAATGTATAATTTAAGATTTAAATAATGCCATCTAAGAGGCCCAGTTTAGATGTTTTTTATCCATTGTTGAATGATCAAATGTTTGATTTTTATCATTAACTATGGCTCTTCAAACCATTCATTAGATGTGAGTTGGGAATCTCAATTTATAAATCTCTATTTGACAAATACTAATATGAGAACTAATTCAATAGTGTGAAGTTTCTAAAAAGAGACATTCAAGAAACCACAAAAAAACTTGAAATTCTGCAGAAAATAGTATCTGGCATCTGGAGACAAGAAATGATTTCATATGACTTTAGCAGAAAGATCGATATGTTTAATAATCACATATTTAATGGAAAAATTTTCACTTACATGGTTGGACACATAAAATCAAACAGTTTCTGTGTTGCTTTAACATATTTTGTATCCCTGTCCTTGGGATGCCAGCCTCCAGCAGCACAGGCTATGCAAAAAAAAAAAAAAATCCATGATGTCAGAGAGAACTAAACTTTTTCTCTCTGAGGGGTAGGAAATGAACATACACGTTCTGTTGGTAGCTTTATCACTGCATCTTGAAATCTCTTCTTCTTTATTTGTCTTTACAAAGTTCTATACATTTTTCCCAACAGAAAACTCTAGACAATATGTGAGCTACATTTTGAGGGTCACATGACATTTCTTGAATAAACAATAGGAAGCAGAGCCATTCCAGTAACTTGTGAAATCACGTGGTTTCTATGGGACTTGGAATGTTGCACTGACCAGGCAGCTGGGGAGGCTGGGAGCGAGTAACCATGGCAATGCTAAGCTCCCTGGTGAGCAGGCTGGAATGCAAAGGTGGGACGGAGGCAGGTAGGCCTGCCTGCTCTGCACTGCACTTTCTCCAGGGACAGTGACCTTAAAAGCATCCCAGGACCTAAACATAAACAGTTAGTTGGCTGAGCCTAGAGTCTTGTATTATACAACTGAGATTAGGAGTCCGTGCAGAGAGTTAGAATCTGTGCAAGGAGTTACGCCTTTAATGCTATCAGCTAGAGTTTTGCAAGTGAAGAACTGGCACTAAATTGCTTTATGCTTGACCTTGATTCAACAACCAGACACCTGGGCGTCTGTCCTCGTGTGATTCATTTGAGGGGTACCTAGTCTACTTTGAATTTGCCCTGGGGTCTTAAATCAACTAATTGTGTTAAAAGCTGTCTGTGTAGTTGAGAATACTGTTACTTTCCTATGTCAGCCTGAACTATGAAAAATATCCTAGTATTATTTCTATTCATCAAAATTATATGGCTTAAGAAGAAATCATGTTTAGACAGTCCACAGAATAAATGCCCACAAGATTGAAATGTAATCATAAGATTACATGTACACAATACAAGAAAATGTATGGTAATGGGAAGATTCCACAGCTATTTTGTACATGTGAAATTATGAACAGAAGCAACCAGTTTTCAGAGTTTGTGGCCTCATAAGCCTTGTTTGAAAAGAGGTTCCTCCATCAGAGAATTATTCATCTGGTGGGTTGACATCTGAATTATTAATTGCCATCTTCTGTAATATGCCATGGACTGTGGCAATTTTGGGAATAAACATAAACGTAAGAAATACTATATACTAGCCCATGGTTACTCACTAATGGACATCAATGTCACAGGAATTTGTTTGATCAATTGATTATTCCAGGATAACAACCTGGATTTTGTGGGTTTCTGGTTTTAGCTTATGTTGATAGTCTTCATGTATTGAAGTTGGAAGTAAAATGAGTCATTAAGTTCTATTGATTTTCTTCTAGTATATCAGTCTTAGTGGCAAGTCTTCCAGTTACCATGGCTGTTCTAACTTAGGTTTTGTTTCTCACATCCATACCTCATTTCCTAAGTCATATTTTTGTGTCCTTTCTTTATTCTTCACATGATAGGCAAAGTGATGTAATAAAATAATTAATGCCAGGTTACTACTTAAAATTTCAATGTCTTCTCATTGAACTTACTAAATATAAATTCCACTCATAAAACCATACAAGACTTGACCCTGCCATGATTTATTTTCAACCTTATATCTTGTTCTTCTTGTAGCTTGGCTTCACCACTCCAAAATACTAAGTCTCTTTTGATTCCTTAAAAAAAGCCACATTTCTTGCCAATTCCAAGTTTGTGTTTTATATTGTTTTTTACTCTAGAACGGCATTCTCAAAGGTTTTTTCTCAAACTGGAAAAAATCATATATCTTAGAAATTTTGAAGACATTTAAATCCATCTACATTCCCTGCTTACAGAATCAGTGATTTGATGTTCTTTTTTTTTTTTGGTTTTTTGAGACAGGGTTTCTCTGTATAGCTTTGTGCCTTTCCTGGAACTCACTCTGTAGCCCAGGCTGGCCTCAAACTCACAGAGATCCACCTGCCTCTGCCTCCCGAGTGCTGGGATTAAAGGCGTGCACCACCACCGCCCGGCTTGATGTTCTTTTAACAAGCTCGTCATGTGAATTCAATGTGTTGCCCTTGTGTTGGAAAATCATTGCTAATATAAGACTTTTCTTACCAATTTCACTTTTCTCAATTCTATAGAGTCAGTATAGGTCTTCTTTGACACATTCTGTGCTTTCAGTTCTCAGGAAGATTATCTAATTCCTGGAGTTAATATTATTCATGAGCTATATGTAGATTATTAGGCCCACAGAAACCTCTGGTTTCTTTGTTAAGATGGAAGACAGAAATGCAAATAACAAAGTGCACATATTTGTAATGTTTGAGTGATCATAGTTATCTGAATTTTAATCCCTGATGCAAATCATTGTTTTAGTGTGATTTCTATCCGTGTGACAGTATTTAAAACAAAATACTTTTAAAAAGGAAAGAATTAATTGAGTTCATGGTTTCAGAAGTTTTAGTTCATGGTCCCCTATATCTTTGCTTTTGGACTTATGGACTTATGGACCATATGGAGAATACATAGTAACTAGGAACCAGATAGGAAGAGGAAGCCTTCAAGTCCCCATAAACCCATCAAGAGCACATCCCCTAGATACTCACTTGTTTCTACTATGCTCTACCTCTTAAAGGTTCAACCAGCTATTTGTAGTGCCATCATCTTGGAACTAAGATTTTAGCATATTTGCTTTTGGAGGCCACTTAACATTCAAACATAACAAATGGGTTCCTAAGAAGACTGGCTTTGAAGAGGACAAGAAAAAGGGGCCTCAATATCAGAGGGAGGAAAAGTTTATCTATATTTCTGTTTGTTCATTTGCTTGTTTGTTTGATGACAGAGACTTGTATATGTTTGTATTCTATGATTTAAGAACTAATAGAGATGATGACCATGGAGGTAATTTGATAGGTTAGGGAAAGTTTGTGATAAATTATCAAGGGCTACATTAACAGAACAAAGGGAGAAAGGAAGAAGTCACAGTGTATATAATTTTTCAAGACAAGGAGGGTAGCAAATAAGATTATGATCAAATCTAAGGAATCTTTTCCTCCTCCACTTCTCCCTACTGGATTCTCTTCTGTCTTCATTAATACAGTTTCCCTAAATTTTCTTAGCATAAAAAATCTAGATGTGCAAAAGTTTACAAAACAACTCACAACTCACAAGACAAAACAAGCCAAAGCAAGAAAGACAGGGTAGAGAAAAAGGGAAATGACAATCTTTCTGAACAAAATTACAAGTTCTTTTCTGAACTACACATCCTATATAGAAGAGTAAAAGTGATGTACAACAAGGAGCCATCAGTAGCCCAGATTAGAAAATCATTTCCAAAAATGATTTTCCCTGTTGGCGCACACTAGTGTTCCTTTTCAAGCTTAGATACATAATTTAGGTAGACCTATAACCCCTAAGGAAATAGAAGTAGTCATTAAAAGTTTCCCAGTCATACATGGTAGCACATGCCTTTGATCTCAGCACTCAGAAGACAGAGATAGATGGATATCTGTGAGTTTGAGGCCAGCGTGATCTACAGAGCTAGTTCCAGGACAGTCAGGGCTAAACAGAGAAACCATGTCCTGTGAAAAAAAAGTCTCCCAACCAATAAAAGTCTAGGACTAAATGGTTTTAATACAGAATTCTACCAGAAGAACTAATACCAATACTCCTCAAATAATTCCATAATATAGAAGCAGAATGAGTATTGTCAAATTCTTTTTATGAGGTCACAGTCACCCTTATACCCGAACCAGACTAAGAATTTTTAAAAAAAGGAAAATTTTTACAGACCAATTTTCCTCATGAACATAGATGCAGAAATTTTACAGACCAATTTTCTTCATGAACATAGATGCAAAAATACTCAATAAAACACTCACAAATTGAATCCAAGAACACATCAAAAAGATCATCTACCAAGATCAAGCAGACTTCATTGCAGAGATGCAGGGATAGTTCAACATATGAAAATAAGCCAATGTAATCCATTATATAAACAAAATGAAAGAAAAAAAAACATGATCATTCCCTTATATGCTAAAAAAGCCTTTGGCAAAATTCAATACCCCTTCATGATAAAAGTCTTGGAGAAATCAGGGATCCAAGAAACATACTTAAACATAATAAAAGCAACATACAGGAAGCCGACAACCAACATCAAATTAAATAGAGAGAAACTCAAAATAATTCCACTAAAATCAGGAATAAGACAAGGCTGTCCACTCTCTCTAATCTATTCATTGTAGTACTTGATGCTCTAGCTAGAGCAATAAGACAACTAAAAGAGATCAAGGGGATAGAAATTGGAAAGGAAGAAGTTGAAGTATGGCTATTTGCATATGATATGATAGCAAAAATAAGTGACCACAAAAAATTCTACCAGGGATCTCCTATAGCTGATAAATAGCTTTAGCCAAGTGGCTGGATACAAGATTATCTCAAAAAAGAAATCAGTAGTCCTTATATAAAAACAATTTTAAATGGGCTAAGAAAGAAACCAGGGACACAACACCCTTCACAATAGCCACAAATAATATAAAATATATTGAGATAAGCCAGGCAAGTGAAAGATCTGTGTGACAAGAACTTCAAGTCTTTGAAGAAAGAAATTGGAGAATATTTCAAAAGATGTAAAGATCTCCCATGCTCATGGATCAGTAGGATTAACATAGTAAAAATGGCCATCTTAACAAAAACAATCTACAGATTTAACACAATCTCCATTAAAATCCCAATACAATTCTTTATAGACCTTGAAAGAAAAGTTCTCAACTTTATATGGAAAAAACGGAAAACTTATGATAACTAAAGCAATCTTGTATAAAATTTCCAGAGGTATCACCATCACCGACTTCAAGGTCTACTACACAGCTATAGTAACAAAAACAGCATGGTATTTGTATAAAAACAGAGAGGTAGATCAATGGAATTGAATCAGAGATCCAGATGTAAATCCACACACCTATAGACACCTGATTTTTTTTATGAAGACACCAAAATTATACAATGAAAATAATGAAAGATCTTCAGTTAGTGGTGCTGGCATGAAGGGATGTGCACATGTAAAGGAATGCAAATAGATCCATATCCATTACCCTGTACGTAATTCAAGTACTGATGGATGAATGAACTCAACAGAAATTCAGTTAGATTGAACCTATAAAAGAGTAAGTGGGAAATAACCTTGAACGCATTGGCACAGGAGATCACTTCCTGAATAGAACACCAGTAGCACAGACACTGAGACTGATAATTACTAAATGGGACTTAATGAAACTGAAAAGCTTCTGTAAGACAAAGGACACTGTCAACAGGACAAAACGGCAGCCTACAGAATGGGAAAAATCTTCACTAACTGCACATCTGACAGAGGGCTGATTTCCAAAATAAATAAAGAATTCAAGAAACTAGACATCAAAGAACCAAATGATCCAACTGAAAAATGAGGTACAGATCTAAACATAGAATTCTCAACAGAACAATCTCAAATGACTGAGAAACACTTAAAGAAACATCCTTAGCTGTGAGGGAAGTGCAAATCAAAATGCCTCTGCTATTCCATTTCATACCTGTTAGATTGGCTATGATCAAAAACACAAATGACAGCTTATATTGGAAAGGATGTGAAATAAGGGAAAGACTCCTCCACTTCTGGTGGTAGTGCAAACTTATACAGTCACTTTGGGAGTGATATGGTGGTGTCTCAGAAATTTGGGAATCTACCCAGCTATTACCACTCTTGGGCATATACCCAAAAGATGCTCGGTCATACCACAAAGACACTTGCTCAACTATGTTCATAGTAGCTTTATTTGTAATAGCCAGAACATGGAAATAACATAGACGTCCCACTCCCAAAAATGTGGTACATTTACACAATGGATTATTACACAGCTTTTAAAATAATGTCATCATGAAATCAGAAGGTAACTGGGTAGAACTAGAAAAAAATCATCCTGAGTGAGGTAACCCAGACCCAGAAAGACAAACATGGTATGTACTCACTTGTAAATAGATATTAGCTGTAGAAGAAAGGATAACCATGCTACGATCCATAGACCCAAGGTCAGCCCAAGCAGGTGGCACATGGATCTCCCTGGGAAGAAGAAAAGGAAAAGAACTTGTGGATGGACTGGGGTCCGGTGGGGATGGGAACATGAGGGATCAGGTAGGGGGTGGATGGATGGGGAGAGTACTGAAAGAGATTATTGGAATGGGGTGCATCTCCTGGTCAGAGAGAAACCTGGTGCAAGGGAAACTCCTAGGAATCTCCAAGTCTGACCCTAGCTAAGACTCCTAGCAATAATGGTTATGTAGCTTGAACTGGCCATCTCCTGTGACTAGGCAACACTTCAAGTGGAGGAACTGGGACTCCAATCTAGCCACATAACCTTTGCCCTGCAGTCTGCCCTGCTTATTGAATGTGCTGGGGTAAAGGTGACACATAGATTATGGAAGTGACCCACCAATTACTGGTCCAGCCTGAGACCTAGAGAGTGAGCCCATCTCTGACACTCCCTGGAGCACCAGGACCCAAAGGCTGGATAGCTTAGAGATTTGGGATAGAACCAAACAAAACTGGAGGGAAAATGTCAATATAATGATGCCTAATGATATTCTGCATTACTCATAGATTGGTGAGTAATTGGTAAGAAACAGATGTAGAGACCTAAAGCCAAACATTAGGCTGAGCTTAGGGAATCATGCTGAAGACAGGGAGGGAGGATTATAGGAGACAGAAGGGTCAAGGACATCACAAGAAAATCCACAGAAACGACTAACCCGGGAGCTCACAGAGTCTGAACCTACAACCAGGGAGCCTGAATGGGACTGACTTAGGCCTTCTACCTATATGTGACAGTTGTGTAGCTTGATCTGCTTGTCGGATTCCTAACAGCGGGAGCAGGGGCTGTCTCTAAAGCTTTGGCTGGCTCTTGGGAATCTATTCCTCATACCGGGTTGCCTTGCTCAGCTTTATGAGGTGCTGAGTTCTACTTTGTTGATATCCATGGGAGGCCTGCCCCTTTCTGAACAGAAACAGAGGAGGAATGGTTTTGGGGGGAGGAGGGGGGAGGAGAGATTGGGAGGAAAAGAGGGAGGTGAAACTGGTTGAGATGTACAATAAATAATTTTAAAAAATAAAAAAAATCATTTCCAAAAATTTTGCCTGAAAAGTATATCACTTTAAAATGCAAGTAATGGCCAGGCAGCAGTGGCACACGCCTTTATCCCAGCACGTGGGAGGCAGAGGCAAGTGGATCTCTGTGAGTTTGAGGCCCACCTGGAATACAGAGTGAGTTCCAGGAAAGGTGCAAAGCTTCACAGAGAAACCCTGTCCTGAAAACCCCCTCCCCAAAATAGAAAAAAATGCAAGTAATGACTAAAGAAATTATATATTCTACATCAGAGGCAAGTATAAGGTTATCATGGTGAGCTTTTAAACATAGCAATAAAAGTCATCTCTCTGAGTAGTTCTCTTTCCAACATGTTTGTAATATCATTTTAATACATATTAAGCAATCACCAGATTCATGACATTTTTATCAATTTTTGAACTTCTTATTTACCACCTCCACTTTACCAGTCTATTCCAGCATTGTTAACATTGGGTATTACTCATAACTTTGATTTAATATTTGATGAGAAATTCCTCTTTCATTTCCACCCATTTCAGAACTGTCTTGAAGAGTCTTACGCTGATATCCTCGTGTAAATTTAGGATCACTTTTGTCTTTTCAAAAATTTAATTGCAATTTTATTTGACAATATTTAAATTGGAATAATAATCAATCTCAAGTTGGTTGGGAAATAACTGGCATATAAACGCAGCCACTGAACTTTGGAGAGTGGACTATCTTACTGAACTTCATACTATGCCTAAGAAAAGTTTTATTCCTCTGTTGATTCAGGTACGACATAGAATTCCCTAGGTATTTGCCTTTGTTTTTCTATTCACTGTTCCTCCTAACTACAGTAACTGATCTAAAAGAAATCTCACAAATTCCTACTAGTTATGGTCTACCTCACTAACTCTCGTAGTAATCTAATATTTTTCAGAGCTACTCTGGTTTTGACAGTGTATTATGTGTAATATTAACTTGATTTATTTTTATCTTTCCTTGTGTAACTAAGTAACGTAAATAAGACCACTAAGAAAGTGGGGCAGAACTGATTATTGGCAGTTCTCTAGCACACAGCTCTAGGGCTGAGTCATAAAAATTTAAAACTTCATTCAATATGCCTGTGCTTTGGGTGAATGAGCACCCAGTTTACAAAGTGGCTGGTTACCATTGTCAAGACAAGAAATTCCTTCAGTGGGTAATGTACAGCATTGCATTAATCTATATAACCTCAATTTACTCATTCACCCTTTATCGTAAGCAATGGAATTTTGTTTTAATTTTTTTGTTAAATGTATGTGAAGTATATTGAATCCAACTACAAGTACATATAGTTTGATACATTCTCCACAAATTGGCATGGATGTGGAAAATTTAATTGGGATGAGTGACCAGACAGAGACACTGAACATAGCTGGTACCCACAGAGGTTCCCCTCTGTGGAGTAAGCATCATTCCGCTTTCCAATAGCTTATATTAGTTTTGTCCATTTTTCACTTAGATTGAAAGAATTATGCAGTGCCCTCTACTTTCTTGACATGAAAGACAAAACAATAAACTTTGAAGTGGCTTAAGACATTTCAATTAAATATTTAGAGGCTCATGACTTCGTCACTGCTCGGGATGAAGTCACAGATCTCAGAGTAGACGCTTCCTAGCGGCAGAGCTCGACATCTTGTCCCTCTTTCTGCACTCCACATTCTTGTTAGTGACTTACAAGTATAATTAGCTGCATACCTGCTCTGATGCTGTAAGTGGCCTCCTTGTGCATGCAGTTAAACTCGCTGGCAAATAGAGCCAATCAAGGTTTATAGGGCTTGAATGTGGTCCCAAGCAAATTAGAATTTGAAACGATCGTGAAATACGTGGAGTCAGTTTTAGACTAAAAATGAGGTGTTCATCAATCTAAGAGAGTTAGTGGTAATTGCTTAATCCATTCCCATACTCCTAAGTGTCGCATTCTGATATGCAACGAAAGCTGTTTCTGTCAGTTCCCTACTTGGAGTGGGTAGAGAGGATAAGCTTCTTGTTTCTACACCCTTCACAGAAGAGCACTCCTGTCTCTACTTATCCAAATCAACAGTAAAGTGAAGCCTCTTTTACCTCTACCTAACCATGCTGAAAATAAAGTACAGAATGTCTGCACATGGCTGACATAGAGGGTGGCTGAGCTGGTGTCACAAGGCTCCACCATAGTTACCTGCAAGGATGCTGTAGTGAGTGCCTTGCTGCAAACTCTACATTTGCTTTTCTGTGGGCAAGCTGTTCACCTCAGTGTTCTCATCTTTAAAATGGAAATAGGGGGTTATAGCTCAGGGGTAGAGCATTTGACTGCAGATTAAAATGGAAATGGAGCGCAGTTTTGTTTTTTTTTTTTTTCCTCCTCTCAGAGCTTTGGCCGAGTTTAAAGGTGCTTAGGTAAATAAATTTCCTACAGCAGTGGCCAGCAAATCATACTTAAAACACCAAGATTTAATTTGCTGTTAGTGGTACTTGTTTGAATCAGTTGTTTATTCCCCTCGGTAAAGCAATTCCTGGTGCTCTGCTGTGCCTCCCTCCAAAGCACAGCTTCCCTGCAGACTCATGAGTAGCTCTGATGGGTCCTCTGCTTCTCACAGCCAGAAACACAAGCCACCACTGTTATCATTGCCTTCAGCATCAGAGCTTGTAGCCCTGGCGGCCCTATCAAACCAGGTGCAGTCACACATCTTCGATAAGCTGATTAAAATAGACTAAATAGTGAAAGTCATAAAAAAAGGAGATTTAATCAATGTGACCAAGTGTGAAAGAGGACAAGAGTTCTAGAGGAGGCCCCCTACCAAATGCCCACCTTCAGGAACCTGACATGAATTTAAGGTTTAAATGGGGCATAAGAGTTATATGTATTTAAACAGCACCAGTCAAGGTCTGATCCTGCCTATCATTGACTCACCACTGACCCATCATTGTCTGAGCTTACCCTGGAAGGTGGTCTGGCAAGTTGTCCCACTATGAAATCTCTTTCTTGGGACATCAGTTCCCCTTCTGACTGGTGCTAGGCTTCAGCTCTTGACTTCACTCATCATAAGATTAGCAGATACTTTATTTCCTAGAGTCCCCTATTTCGGTCTCATAACCAAAGAGAAGGATACAGGTGTCTCTTTAGAGTATTGTCACTCCTTCCAAGCATGGAGGTTACGCCATGTGAGTAGCATATCTGCACTGTAGCGTGCTGTAACTCTTCCTCCTCTGTTTCTAGCCATTCTTTCTCTCTACCCCCTCCACCAACAGACATCTTTATATAACTCCCTAGAGTCTCTCTATACTCCTTCCAACTGCTTTCAAAACCAGCTTGGAAAACAGAGTCTGAGTTAACCTTTGGTGGGCCTCCTGCTATATCTTCCAATCCATTTAATAAAAGTAATGGATATTCTCTGGTGGTTGATATATTTGATTTTTTTTTAAGACAGGGTTTCTCTGTGTAGTTTTGGTGCTTGTCCTGGATCTCGCTCTGTAGACCAGGCTGGCCTCGAACTCACAAAGCTCTGCCTGGCTCTGCTTCCTGAGTACTGGGATTAAAGGCATGCGCCACCACCACCTGGTTTATTTGATAATTCTAATGGGCTGAAAAACACCTTAGGGATTGATGATGACACCTCTGGGTGCATCTCAGGGAATTTCTAGAGAGGATTGACTGAAGGGGAAGACTCACTCTGGATGTGGACAAGATCACTGCATGGGCAGTGGGCCTGAACAAAATGAAGGAGGAAAAGGTGAATGTTCTCTAAATGCGAGCAGCCCACCTTTTTCTTTAGGCTTCCTGCCCATGATAAAGAAGCTCCTCTGCTATACATACCCATTGACATGATGCTTTGCCTAAGCACAAGGAGCCAGGCAGCCATGGATGGAAGGCTCCGAAACCGTGAACCAAAATAATTTTTCCTTTTAAGTTGTTCTGTCAGGCATTTGGTTACAGTGATAGAAAAAAATTCAGTGGAAACCAAATATTTCTGTGTTGATTCATTTTCTGCCTATGTCATGGACACATCCTGGGATCTGATGGAAGAACAATTCACGGCAACAACTAGGTATGACCTAGGAAAGAGCAAGAAATTCTAGAACCTAGATTGGAGTTGAGCTCACTCAGGGATGATTTTGGCCACCTTCTGGATTATTATGACAGCAAAATGACATCAATATTTAAAGCATCTCTCCATAAACCAGGACAAATAACCGATGTGAAGTTTTGTAAAGACTAAGTGAAATTGTAGACTTCAAGGACACAAAACCTGCCGTAGAGGAATTTCTCAGCTACTGAGAAATGTTTTACTATGATGAGCAGGCAATGACAATTTGAATATTTTGAAATGATCATTTTTACTGTACTTATTGAAGCAAGTATTAATATTTCTTTTCCCTCATTTTTTCTAAGATAAGGGCTTATTATGTAGTCTTCACTAGCCTTTGCTACAGATAATGCTGGCCTTGAACTCACAGAAAGCTGCCTTCCTTTTTATTTCAAGTGCTGGTGTAATATTTTTTTATCAGCTGTTTATTAGTAATTGGAAATGCTATTTATGTTGAAGTGAGTTAAATTTTTTGGCTTTATACTAAAGTAAGGTAAAACTTAAGTCCCACAAGTTGTGAGGATTATACCAAAAGATTTGATTTCTACTCATCGTCTTTAAAATATAACTTTTAACATATCCAAAAATAATACTGATAACTTAAATTTAATAGTTTAATATTTGTGCCAGATACTATTCCAATTAAAGTGTGTGTCTTAGTAAAGACATTATTAACCATGTTTTGCTTCTTACAGGGCTTCAAAATTAAAGTAGCTCCAACTCTACAAAACTGGCTTTATAATTCACTTTGTCTTCCTTATCTCAAAGGTTTTAAAAGGCGGGAACACATTGTAGGGTTCCACACCACTGTCTCCCACAGTCCAGGCATGAGCAGATAAAACGATCAGTAAGTGTCATATGGCAAATATGATTTTCTGTAAGATCATGAATAAGCTGTTAGAATTCTTGGTTCCAACTTTTTACTGTGCAAAAATGTGGTCTGGACCCTGTAACATGTGCTGCAATGTAGTGCAAAGACCAAGAGATGCCGTGCACTATAGGGTTCTTCTATCTGGTGAATCCTATATTCTTCTGCCTACTTAACTATATGAACTAATCATTTATACAGGACTGTAGATATCCTTTGGTAATACATTTTATAATATAATTTCCCAGTGGGAGATTGAGAGATTTCAGTTGTCTGTGTGTGTCATGCTTTTATTGTTATTTTTTAAGTGCTGGCTGAGAATCACATTTTTTTTTTTTTAGTCAGATGTCAAAATGCGCTAGTAGGGTCTGAAACTACACTTTTGGAAATGCTGGCTTAGGAAGTAATTGAATGAAAGTGTTAAATAAGCATTTCATGGAGAATGTTGCTTTGTGTTATGCTCTGCCAAGCTGCATAGATTGAAAGTCTCAAATTCAAGTATAGTAAGAAGTGAGCTTCTATTTGGTTATAAATCAATTCTATCATATGCCTGTTAAATAGGACTTGTACTTTCCAATAGGTACTTACAAATTCTAGTTCAATTCTAGTATTTTGAATAAAACAGACGATAACAGTAAGTGTAATGTGAAGAACACCTGTAATGCCAGCAATTAGACTGGGGCTAAAGGATTGTGATTTCAAGGCCAAGCTAAGTGATGGGATCCTGATTTTTTTTTTAAGGAGAGAATAGTGAGAAAGCATGCTTGAAATGCTTTTACTGCCCCAACAGAACAAAATGGTTTAATTTTTTTTTTTCTGCAATTCAAAATCTTAAAGTCACCCTTGGCTTCCCAGTACATGTGGTGTTAGTGGAATTTTTAAACAACACAAGCGTGTCAAGGACTAGCTTCTGCACACAGATCACTCCACTTCAAAGCTGTGCCCTAAGGCTCTATGCTTTTCTGCCTTCTTTGATTGGCTGGGTGAAATGAGGACCAGCATTTTATGACTTTTCTATCTTTTCCATGATTTCTCCAGGCAGAGAAGTCAGGTGAGGCCAAGATCAGAAGTGTATTAAAATGGTTCAACTTTGTGGACCACTCTGGCCTTCCCCATCCTACTGTGGCATCTTATTTACCTCTGATTCAAGGCTGACCTTATAAAAACCCTTTACAGTCTACACAGCGGTCAAATTATTTTCTGTTGTTTTCTTCCTCACATTATTCTTTAATTTTATGTGGTACATAGTTTTGAATATTTAATAGAAGGGAATACTAAATGAAACTCCTACTCCTAGCAAAAGCAGAATAATTCTCCACAATAATATATTTAAAATTCAATCTTTAAAAAAATTGGTGATGTCTTTTTATTGCATATACTGTAATTTAAAACTGTCAATTAAATTAATATCTATTTTTGCAATGATACCAAATAATATTAATAGTCAACAACATATTTAAACATTTTCTATGAAAAATGTCTCCAAGTTTCTGATTTTTGCACTATAGTTATGAGAAGAGCACTTGCAACCATTAACTTTAAAATTTTCAATTTTTCATTTTCTTACTATCTCTCATCAACATAAATTTTATTCCACTATTCCAAAATAAACTTTTAATTTTAATTCTTGAAGTCTTTTGACCAAATGTGTCATGTTACTCCCTGAATACTGCTATTTCTAATATTTTGAATCAGATGACTATACTATGATGAAGAGTGAGAAAATTCAGGAATTGTCTCTGTGTTCAGTTTCTGCAGTAGTTGTACATCATTTGGAAGTCAAAAATTTGATATACATCCTAGTTTCTTTGAAAAGTCAGAATTGTATTTATTCTTATATAGCTTTGTTTGGTTTCTGAAAGAGCACACAATTAGTAGGTTTCCTATACGCAAATGACAACCATACCAAGGGATAATTCAGGAAAACAATTTCATTAACAATAACCTCAGAAATATCTTAGTATAAGTTTAAACTACTAAGGGGAAAGCTTGTACAATGAAACTTTAAAGCACTGAAAAATAAATTTGAGGAAGATACCATAAGAAAGAAAGGCACCCCATGCTTATGTACTTGTAGGATAAATATTGTGAAATTGGCCATCCTACCAAAAGCAATTTATAGATTCAATCATTGCCCACCATAATTTAAGCCTGATTCTTCACTGAAATTTACAAAAATATATCTTAAATTTAATATGCAAATATAAAAGACCCAGGATAGCCAAAGCAATTCTGAACAACAAAAGAACAGGTGTAGGTAACATCATCCTAGATTTTGATTTATACTACAATTATAGTAATAAAAACAGTATGGTAGTGGCATAAAAAGAGACAAATGGATCAAGGAAATAGAATTGAGGAACCATATAGAGTTCCATACTCCTAAAGGTACCTTATCTTTATGACAGGTAGTACAATACACATCAGAGAAATAAACAACACCCTCAAGAAAAGGCACTGTTAAAACTGGATGCATACTTGTAGAAAAATTAAGTTAGAATCTTATTTCTCACCCTGAACAAAATTCAATCACAAATGGATCAAGGACTTCAAAATAAAACATAAAAATCTGATACCATGAATATGACAAAGGAGAAATTAGAAACATGCTTTGAATCTTCAGATACTTGTGTTTCATTTAGAATAAACACAGAGATCAAGAAATTAGTAAGGGAACATGATGGAGAGATTTTAAAAGAGAGAGATAAAATGCAGTGTTATAAAAGGTTAAAGGCAAATGATTTCATAGGAAGTGTTCAATGATGTGTGGGATGGGAAGGCAGGGTATAGGAGTGAATATATATATATGTATTCACACACACAGAAATAAGAAGAGTAGTTTAAATGGAGTTACCCTATAATGGGGGAACAGTATCCCTACTAGATGACATGGGAGAATGAGTAAAAAGCTCAGTGACAGCGATGTACTTCCTGGTTTAAAGTTGATGGATGAGGTCATAAACCCCTAAACATTACAGGCTATTTACTGGTGTTCTAGTTTACCTTCCAGAACTTAACAGTAGGATATAGTGTGTAGCTGTTCCAGCTTTACCTGGAAGTACTACCCCCATTGAGGTTTCAGGTAACTGTCACACCTACCTATGGCCTGCCACTGAGGCGGAGCCGAGATGGGAGCCCTTAAGACCCGAGTCCTGGATGTGCTGTCTCTATTGGTTCCTGGTAATACTGGATGTTGGATGGTAGACCAAGTAGAGTTCTCCAGAGAAAACCGCTGGACTGCACTTCACCTTTCCCGGATCCTGTAACCTATCCCTTTACTTGTAAGTAAAACCCCCAAATAAACCTTCCTTTCAACTACATGGAATTGCCTTAGTAATTCCACCAATAGTAAGACCATATGGCTGAAGACACTACACACTTGATAGAACATGGAGAATTTAAGCTGATATGCACCTGGAATCTTCATCCCTAATGGCTAGCTTTCATGGTAATGGAATGTGCTATGCATGCTACCAGAGGAAAAAAGGAATCACCGATGCTGCCTGGATTGGACCTTGCAAGCTACAATGACTTGCCTGGCAAGAGACATGCCCACTGACACAATAATGGCACAAGTGGTATGGGAGTAACCAACCACTTTATGTTGAGTTTACGTCCCATTCCACAAAATAAAACTCATACCTGGGCACCATTATTGTGGGAAAGAACCTGTAGGTAGAATAGTTCATAGTCCTTAGAGAAGAATCTACTACTATTATTCTGCTAAATGTACATAGTATTAAACTTACTCCTAGCAACTTATTGTTATACCCTTAGATTAGTGCATTTGTATGCTGTCATTAGAGAAACTTCTATTTGCAGTAGATAATGATCAATACAGAGATACAAGCCTGGTAAAAGTGCAGATTATTAGAAACTGTAGAATGTTAAGCCTTAAATAAAACATATGTTTATTGAATCCTTTTTTTCCAAATAATCAGGGGATAACATCAAGGAACAACAGTAAAATTTCATATATGAATTCACACCTTTTGAGATAGCATTCCAAAGACCTGCACACACTCAAACCAGGAACAATTCTAGCATGGAGACAGAAGTTGGGAATAAAGTTTCACCCCTAACTACAGAGATATTGACAAATGATAGCTATAGAAGAGGGAGGATAGAGCCAGTGTTCTGTAATAGTGTGGTCTCCTGTGGGTTGACCATCCTCAATTGAAGGTCAGATGCCCACAATTGTATAGGAAGAATAAATTGGCCTTCATCATTCAAATAGTCAAATAGGTCACAATGGTTGGTTTGAGAAGTGGGGACAGATCTGAAAGGAGTGGCAAGAGGGAATGAATACGATTAAAACATGTATAAAATTCTCAAAGGACTACTAAAAATGAGAGAAAAATGTTTTAATTTGATATTTCATGTGCTTTCCTAATGAAAAACCACATATTAAAATTTTGAAGTGATTATGCCTTACCATACTGCAAATTTTTACATTGATATTTAACTTGTAGAATTTTTAGTTAAATCCATGTTTTTTCCAGACTCTTTGTACATTCTTATTTCCCTTTTCCATTATACAATTATTTCCATTTCCTATTATACAATCACAAACTTCACTATATACTGGAATTAAAGACTGAAGTGTGAAAGAAAATCAAGGTTTAGAAAATTGCCACTTTTCCTCTACACTGGTAACACCTGGACTTATAAGTAGCAATTTATTTTATTGCTCATCATAAAGTAAAATTACAGGGAAGAATGTGGCACTAAGATAGCACTGATTATATGTCAAAGAAAATGAAAGACTGAAAAACAATTTAGATGTATGTGTGACTGGAGGGGAATGAGAAAGGTAATATAGCTTAGGTAACTTTCAATATCAGTAACAAAATTTGGACATTATGAAATGACCAATTCATGCAAGCTAATCTCGAGAGTCGCATTTAATTCCTGTGTGTGTGTGTGGAGGGGTGGGGGTGGGATCTGATGTACTAGGCATAAAATATCTTCAGATGTTCACAGAACTCATCACACATAAAGGGCATTAAATGTTCTCTAACAAAATGCAACAGAAGATATCTAAATAAAAGAGCCATGTTGTTATAGCTAGTTTAGTATTGCTATGACAAATCAGCATAACCAAGGCGACTTATAAATGGGTAGGTTTATTTGGCTTACAGTTACAATGGGATTGAACTACAGTTCCAGTTCAAGAGCCTGTCCTGCAGGGAAATGCGGCAGCAAGCAACAGACAGAGTGGCTGGAGAAAACCTGAGGGCTCACACCCTACACTGCCAGCAGGAAGTAAAAAGTGAAGTGGGAATGGCGTTGAAACCCCCAACCCTCCCCAGCAAGACCTCACCTTCTAAATCTACCCAAACAGCACCACCAACTGGGGACAATGTATTCAAATGCCCAAGAGGAGGTATGAGGTACTTCCCATTCAGACCAAGATACATAGTGTAATGGGTAATTTTTAATTACATACCATACTTCAAGCTATCCAGCAATGAAACAGTTTCTCTTCAAAAGCCTGATGGACTTCTAATTTATAGAGATCTTAAAAGTCATTATTCTCACCATTACACCAAAACAGGGGATACTAGAGAAAGAGAGCTTATAGATCCCCGTCATTAAATCCTCCATGTAAACATGGCAAAACCCATAGAGGATTGTCGCACTGAATTCCCCCAAAATTCTTTTGAGAAAATTGGAAAGTTATTCCATGCTGATTAATTAAATGATGCTTAATATTAAAGTGTTAAATCTATAAAATTAACATATATATATATCATACAAACTTTAAAAAAGTCACAAGATGAGGGCTGTCAAATGCTAAGGTTCACTACCAAAGGACAAAACTCACAAAGTGATTCCAAAATGAATATGAAAAAGCAAATTAAATAAAAACAAATTTGTAAACAGAGAAAGGTAATTTGGGGTGATGGAAGGTTTAAGCAGAGATTGGGATAGAGGAATGGGGGACCTGAAGGGGGAAGGATGGTTACCCAAAATGAAAGATACATAAAATAAAAGCATATGGAATCTTATTATTTTGCAAGCCAATTAAAATGTAAGTTTTAAAAGCTATTTATGAGAAAGAGATCCTGTATACCTAGATAACCCTACTCTTAAAAGTCAGGAGAAGCATAATGCAATCCCATGAGTTGTTGAACAGGGAGTTCTCAGGTCCCCAAGATATAGTCTCCTACCACCATTCTTTACTGTGCACAAGAACTAGTTGAAATGGCCCTATTGTTAGAAATATCATGCACCTTGGCTTCAAGATACAGAGAAATTAAGTTAGAAGTGATCTGGAAGCCTCTTCCTTTCTGGCTATCTTTCATAGTACCAAAAACTATTACATGGGTTGCTGAGGGAATAAACAAATCAGTGTTCTTACCAAGCCATGAAACTATGATGAACACCACCAACCTTTGAGACAAGACATGCCCACCTAAAAATCATGGCATAACTGTTATGGGGTTAACAAACTGATCTTCTCGCTGCACAGAAGGAATTAATACATAGTACAGGAAACCTGGTCAAAATCCATGGTTGAGGTCTTTGACTCGACAAGAGAATTTAGTATTATAACAAGAGAAATTGGTGCTGTTATCCAGATAAAGTTTCACAGTTCCATGTTGCCTTCTAAATATTTGTTTATATCCCTTGACAAATGTTATTCCTGGAATCAATCAAGTACACTTCTCTTTGCATTGAATATCAGTGAATTCAGAGACAATGACTGCTTAGGATTCTGAGAATGAGTGGCAAAAGTTGAGTGCTCAGTCCTAAACAAGGCAGTATACCACTCCCTATATGGCTCAGTATCACCATGGATGAGGGTGCAGAAAGAATGTAAGAGTGAGAAGACAGGGAGAAGAATGATGAAATACTGTCTTCTGGACATGTCAGTCAATATTGTCATGCAGTTATGACTTCACAAAAATTACATCTATATGAAATTGTTATACACAAGTCTGCAGGCTTATTAACAGTCAATTCTGAATGTAGAGTGTCCATAGGACACTACCCTGTCTAAGAAACTCAGGCTACTGATGGATTCAGTAATTGTTTAGAGTTGTATACCCATTAAAAAGTCTACGAGTCCTCAATGAACAGTTCCAAACCCATGTTCACAGATTATCCTGATTAAATTTAGTGGGTCTGAAAAGAAGTTTGAAAGGTAATGGTAGGAAAATAATGGGCTTGAGCTTAATAGGAGTGGGAGGGAGACTAGAAAGAGTGAGGTATTACTGTAAGCATGCATTTTATACATAAAGGAACATATAAAAAACTTGTGTTGGTTTGAATGGATTGGTAATAAAATCAGCATCATCCATAATGCAGGCATTATGGTATTGCTTTCAGGGAAAGAAATAAAACACACTTTCTTTTGGAGCAATTCAACCAAAGGCCAGTGCAGATTTGAATTCTCTACTCTGAATGCTGTGTCTTCATGGGTCTTCTCTTATTTCTTGTCTGTTTCTTATATGAGTATGAATCTGTGCTGCATGAAGCTGTATTGTGACTCTGTGTCTGTCCCTGTGTAGGTCCCTAATGAAGGGCTTTTGCTCTGTATTTATTGAAGAGCACAGAAAGCATCACTATTCACACTGAAATACCACTAAGTGACTTTGGACTATAAGCAAGAGAAAAACACATATATTGCACTAAGTCAACTTTTAAAAATTATTTTCAGAGTAGGTAAACCTGTCTAAACAGACGTAAACAAATTTTTAAAACAGAACTCTCAAAAGATATAAATTCCAGAGCACTAAGGCTACTAGGTTGTGTTTTATTTCCTCAAATCATATTCCAATGTTTAAGCTATGTGTATAATAGCAAACTATCTCCACCTTGGTACCACATTAATGTCAGAGAAAACTGAGGTTCCTGCAGCTGTTAGGCAGCAAATCAGAGAGGATGTTATGCATAATAAGGCTAATATCCAATTTCCTCTGTCTCATCATCGGTTTCTGCTTAATACCCCCTCATTTCTTATACTTAGAATTCACTTGCTTTCAGAAATGAAAGATTAATTAGGTCAATTTTCTGTTGTTTTTACACCTGGACAGCCCCCATTCCCTAGCTGTACACCTAACCCTCTGTCAAGGAGTGCTGTGGCTAAATACACCAGCATGTCAAAGGAATGATGCTGACTAAAGAAGTCCCGAACAGTTTAAGTAATTTTTCATGATACGAAACTAATTTCAATCATTTGCATAAGACAATTTACTTCGAATACTTTCTTTTGTCTATTTTAAAATTCTAAAGCTCATTTCGGATGTGACTCTGAATTAACTATGAATTTCTAGAATGATATTACCCCGTATTATTTAGTGAAAAATATGACTGTGCAATTATGATAATTATGATAATAATATATTCTATTAACATTATTTGAACAACTGCAAGTAAAGTCAGCATCTTCTTCAAACTGCTAAGATTCAATGTTTATATTTTATCCAGGTTATTTTCTTCTTGGCTGACTTGCAAAAGCACAAAATAATTATTCTAGCGGACAACTTTTTTAATCATAATTTCAAAGAAGATTATTTAAAGATTTAAAACCAATGTCCTTAATCTTAAAACAGATAGCAGACATTACTGATAGCTAAAGAACAAATGTTATTAGCCTTTATGTGAAATAAAAAGTAAGACATATTTAACTGCTTTTAAAACCTTAACTGAGTCTGAATCATTAAGCTAAATTGTAGTCTATGGCAATTATAAAAAGCAAATCGCAGACTCAAGGCTCTGGAACCTTACAGTCACTTTTATCCATCATCTCTTCACAGCAATAAAAACCCTAACTAAGACATGTATGCATGTGTATATATGTACATGTACATTATATATACATATACATACAAGTTGATACAAATATAAGCTGCTGAATCTATTTATTGTTGCTCATATGCATGTGTGTGTAGGGATGACCACTTGGGATTGGATAACCTATCAGGAGTACATCTCTGGAATAGACAGATTTTTCTTCTCTTAACAACCATTAATTGACTATAGCTCTTCATTTAGGGGTAGGGTGGTATGACATTTTTTTCATCAACAAAGTCATTGTTAACTGGTGGTGTTGTTCAGGTCTTGTTAGAGCCACCATATTTTCGCAGGTTCCTGAGGGCATCTTCCCTGTCCTATCTAGAAGACAATGTCTAGAAGTAGGTATTGTGGTCCTCTGCCCTCTATTCTGTGATATTATCCTGAGCCTTAGGTACAGGGATTGTGCTGTTGATGTTGATGATTGTTGGGAACCCCACAATCAGTAGTTATCTACATTTTGAGTAGTTGAGTCTTTTTGTAATGGTCTCTGTCTGCTAAAAGAAACAGTTTCTTTAATTAAAAATGAGAGTTACACTTATCTGTAACTATAAGGATAAGTATGTATAATATAATTAAGATTTACACTGACTGAAAAAAGTGACTAGTAGTTTTATCTCCTCTAGGATCTATGGTCTTATCAGCCAGGTGTAGTTTATTAGTTTCACAGTTTCAGACAAGAATTCCCTCCTATATATTGGGGCTTACATTGAATTAAAAGGCTGTTAGTTACCTCTAAGATACAGGTGCCACTATTGTATCCTTGGGACTGTCTTGCTGACTGGTGGTTCACAGGCTTTATAGATGGGGATGACTATTGGCTGCTTTTTTTTCTCTTGACAACTTGCATAGAACCTTTGGATAGTATGAGAGGCCATCTGTAGGGAGGGGGCTGCCAGGTCAGATCCAGCTTGATTCCATCAAGTGTAATCAAGTGTCTTAAGTGTACAGGTTCTTCAGAAATAGAGTATCAGCTTCAAGTAAAACTTTTATGTTTTGTAGGATGGTTTTGATGATTTGTTTGTCGTGCTGGTCTTTATCTTATCATTTGATGAAAACATATACTTTTGATTACATTCCTGGACAAAGACATGGAGCAGAGCATGAGAGGACAATGTGATTGTTTCAATCTTGGATACACTAAAAGTCATATGAAACCTAAAATTTACCACCTCAATAGAAAGTACACATTTTCCTATCGCCTGAAGAAAATCAAGTTTGAAAAATCCCAAGCATATGCTCTGCTCTGTATTAGCAATATTGATCAGTTTAGTTTGTCTGTTAACAATACAACCATTAGTCTTAACCCAAGTTAAATTCATTGTTTTGTGCAGATATAAGTGTATCTCCAGAGAAGTTAGGCTCGTAGGGAATTCTGAGTGGAGTTATGAGCTCTTCTGTACTGATATCTTAGAACCCAAGTTCCTTTCCTGCAATTTCCTTAATACAGTAAGAAATTATTTATAAAATTTGCCAGTAAGTCTCTCCTGCCTGGAAAAATGACTTGTAACATGAAAATCCAGAAGATGATTTGGTGGATCAATCTTAGATCATGATTCTTTTCAACTTCTGGATGTGAAATTCCCTGGCTAAATCTTCTGGATGTGAATTCAATTAGTATCTTGACCTTGCTTCAGTGCCCTAAAATGCATTTAACCTGGGCCACCAGCATTTAATTTACTGCTCTTATTGATCCTCAATAAACACTTTCCAGTGTGCACTTATTGAAGGTCCATTTTTTACATAGTATTCTTGGAAACCCTAATTTCACAGTGGCTGTCCTGGGATAGCACCTGGCACAGTACTATTTGTATCCAGCCAACTGACATGCAAGTACCTATACTGAAATTGGGACTCTCTGGTCATAGTTCTGATAACTGATTTGGATTCCCTGGACATTTTTCAATCAACTTCATAGCAATATTACCTAAAGAAAAGAATATTTAAATGAAAAAAATGATGCACAGTTCAGCTTAGAAAGAAAGGAAAATCAAACAATATGAGAAACCAGACAGAGCCAATTACTGTAGAAGCCAGTTTAAAACAATAGTGAATCTATTGCCACTGTTTGGTTATGCTGTGATTGGTCTTGATTATTAAACTCTTAGCCAATGGGAATATTCACCATGGAACAGAGGAAGAGTCATGCATCAGCAGGATGTGGGGAGCAAGAACTGAGAGCTCCATATGAAATGTAGACCTTTAAGAGATGGTATAGCTAGTGAATGCTAGATAGAGAAGATTGTATTATACTAAGGTGAAATCTTATAGAATCTTGCTTCCTCAGCAAATACAGAGATGCATAGATGACTTTTTGCATGTACTAGTGTGCTAAATATCAAAAGCAATAAATGTAGGATCTACTGAATTCATTGGGGAACATTGTAAGCATATAATAGTATTTGCAGCATTATCATACTTTAATTCCATTGTCACTAGGTGTTGAGAT